>BQNB010053891.1:0-39785 GCA_026074375.1 Tanacetum coccineum | reverse complement strand
TGTTCTTTTGTCTTTTGAATAGCTTGAACATCTTCTGAAGTTATTGGTGCTTTTCCTTCCCTTTAACTTTTAACTAGAGAAGGAACAATCACATTCACAGTCTGAATTACACTAGGATTACTAACTGGTGTATTACCAGTATTAACTCCTGCACTACCAGGATTAACTTTAGTATTAACTTCAACTTCAGCAGAATTAAGTCTTTCTTCTGCTGCACTAAAGAAATCCATACCAATACCAATATCTTTACCCTTACTAGCTGACCTTGCTCTCCTCTTGTATGTACTAACATTCTGAGAAGCAACCTTTGATAAAGTTTTAGTTGCTTCCAAGGTTGTAGGACTAATATCTTCCTCTTGTGCCTCCCCTAAAGCACTAACCTTTTTAGGAGTAACAAAATCTGCTTCTTTTTCTTCCATAGAATTTCTGACCAAAGAAACTAGAGGATCATCATCTATATCTTGAATTTTCCTCCCCTGATCCTTTGTTTCTTCATCCTCTGATTCAGACAAAATAACTTTCATTGATTTTCTCTTCAAGGCAGCTTCAAGAAGCTTCACCCTTTCAACCAAAGTCAGAACTGCCTTCCCATAGGTACTCTTTGTCTGCTGCAGCTCTTTCTCTAAATTATCAATTCTTAACACCAGCTTAGGTACAATATCCATCAATTCTTTTAGATTCAAACTGTCTTTAGCACTTCCTGATGTGTTACCTTCAGGAAGAGGTGCTTCATGGGACTTGAGTGGAGACCCATGAATGTTACCACTGTCCATCCCTGCATCTAAGCCAGAGGTTGTAGTGGTAGCTCCCTCAGTTTCAACTCCCACACCTGTGGTAGTTGCCTCATCTGCTACAGGGGTGACAGTAGGACCCTGAGAATGAGGAATCTCAGTGCCCTGTCTGGGAATAGACCTAGAGGGTGATGAAGGTTGTGGTTTAGAAATTGGTGGTGGAGTTGTGATGGATGGTACTGGATCATGTATGGGTTGGGAGCCAGCTGGGATTGCTGATCCCTCACCTTGATCTGGTGCTGCACCTGCAAACATTGCAGGCAGTAATGGTACATGTTCCCCTGCAAAACCCCTTTTCATATTGCCAAAAATATTTTTAGTTAAAGTTAGAGCAAGATACTTCCGATTATTTTCAGTAGTTATATCTAAAATTATTTGTAAAAATCATGGATACATTAGAAATTTAGTATTACTCTCCAAGTTGTGAACCATTCCATAAAAAATCATTTTTGAAAAATTATAAACCCTATTACTAGATAGACAGATCAATGCAGTAGCAATAGTACTACCAAATTGATCCCATCCACCAGACTTAGGGCTTATGCAGTGTAGGATTGTGTGGATTAAAAACTTCCATTGGGGTGTAAAATGCTTTTTCCAAAAAGTAAGTTTTCCTTCTGAAACATACCCCAATGTGGCCAGTCCTTCATAAATTTTAGCATCCGATAAATTAATTATACCAGTTGCATCTGCCAATTGAAGTTGACTTCTGATAGATGCCTCAGTAATGGTATACTCCTTATTATCTATAGATGCTACCAACTCTTGAATCCCATTAGCAAGTGTTCTGACAGTTGCAGTCTGCCAGAACTGTTTGACTAGGGAATCATAGATAGTGGGATTGTGAGACAAGGCATACCTGAGAGAAGTACCTTTGAGAAAATCCACTATCTCAGTGAAACCAACACTTTCAGTAGGTTTCTTTAGAAAAGAAACCATGTTATGCTTATCCAAGTATCACAAATTGGCCATCTTTAGTTATTGAGGAACAGAAGTTGTGAGTAATCAAACTTGAGTGTTGGGTTTGGTTCATTTGAGTAACTAAGTGCTGGTAGAGAGAGGCAATTGAACTTAGACAGATGATAAACAAGGTTTCTGATTTGACCGACTGAAAAAGTAGTATCTTTATAGTGAATAAAGATATTTATTGAATTAAATTCAGTAATTATCCAATTAAGAAACCTATACGCGAAGTAATTGCCATAAAAATATCTAACGGTAATATTTAAATAAGGAAAGTTAATTTTCCCTCACCAGCATCAACGGTCATCTACCAGTATTAATATTGGCCTAACAGAATTAACTTTCAATCTACCAGTATTAATATGACATATGAGTATTAACTTTTGTCTACCAATATTAACTTGTAGGCTACCAGAATTAACTTGTAGGCTACCAGTATTAATAATGACATATCAGTATTAACTTTTCTCTAGTACTTATCACTTACAGACCAGATATGAGAAAGGCTACCAACAGAGCTTCTATCCATCCTCAAATTCATGCTTGTCAGGAAAAGGTTAGTCCAAAAACAAGAAAAATACTGCATGACATTTTCATAAGGCAGTATTAACCTGAACCAACAATCCTAACTACAGGATTAATACCTTATCAGTATTAATTCTAACTACAAGAACTAACTACAAGGACAAACTTTACAGTTGAACCTTCCCGCACATTTAGCTACAAATTTAACATCCCAATGGTAACTACTAAAAAGTTAAATCTTGTGACATCAAATCCTTTGGTGAGAAGGTCTGCAACATTAGCATCAGTGTGAATCTTGATAACATCTATTAATATTTTCTCATAGCAATCCCTTATGAAGTGATGTCGAATCTCAATGTGCTTGGTCCTTGAGTGATAGACAAGATTCTTAACTATACATATGGTACTCTCATTGTCAATATGGATTTTGGTGTTCATGAAATTAAAGCCATAATCCATCATCTGATTCTGTATCCATAGTACTTGCCCACAATAGTTAGCAGTTGCAACATATTCTGCTTCAATAATAGAATTTGTCACAATCGTTTGCTTCTTGCATTGCCAAGATATCAATCTTTTACCAAGAAATTGACAACCACCTGTTGTTGATTTCCTGTCAAGGCTGGCGCCTCCATAATCACTGTCTCAGAAAGCTTCTAGTTCAAAAGGAGAATCCCTAGGATACCATAACCCTAGTTTAGGTTGATGTTTGAGGTACCTAAAAATCCGCTTATTATTTAAGATTTGCTTATTTTGCTTTTCTTAATTGCTAAATAAACTTTTTGCACCTTTATTCTAGCTTATAAAGTGTGTTTTAATAATCTGTTTTTGCTTATTATATCTTAGATATTTTAGAATTCTTATTCTGTCATAAAAAAATTTAAAACCAAAAAAAAATAATAGCAAATGAGATCCTAGATTTATAGCTTAAATAGTTATTGATTAATGTTTATTAAGTCTGTTTTAGTAGATTATCACCTAGTTTCAAGGATTTAGTTGTTAAATTTCCAAATCAATAGCTTAGTTAATCTGTCACATTCCTTAAGGAGTGTTTGGTTTAAGCTTGTTTGACCATCAAAAGTCAAAAGAAATTGATAAAAGTTTTTGATATAGTTTAATTATCATGTAAAACCAGTAGAAAAGTTGTTTTTAAAAGTTAGATTACAATTTTCAAAAAGTTAGAGCTTATTTTTAGCCTTCCTACACAGGGGAATTCTTCCTTTGATTTTCACTTGTGCAAATTTTAAACCAAGCCATCTAAGGCTTGGTTCTGCTTGTTTTGTGTTTATACACACTCTACAAGAGTGTTTAGTGCAGTATAACCTCACTAGTCTGCCCTGCTAATTGTGTATGAGACTTTTGTGTGCCATTGCATCAGCAGTACTAACAAAAGTTAGTACTGCTGAACTTTAGTCACATTTAAGTTAGAAAATCTAGGTTTAGGGTTCTAAATGTAAAGTAGTTTTATAGCTATCTTGCAGCTTTGAATGTATATATTAGGATTTTTTTTACCAATTGCTACTTATTTCTTAGGGGCCCCCCCCCCCCCCCACCCAAAAAAAAAAATTAAGCTTTTAAAATTTCATAAAAATCATTAAAACACCAAAATCAGTAGCAACAAAAGTTCGCTTATAAATCTTAAATTCTAGCTTATAAGATTAGGTTTTATCAATTAGTTTAATAGCTTAATAGTTGTTTAATAAGTTTTTAAAAATTCATAGTCTAATATAGCTTTATGTGTCTTTTAGCTTAAATAGATTTAGAGCTTTTTAAGTTTCTTCTTGAGTTTAGCCTTTTAATCTCCTAATTCAGTTAGTTTAATGTGTTTTCAGCTTAAGTAGCTTTTCAATTTCAAGCTTGTAACATCACTCGGCGGGGAATCTAGAACATCTTTGTTTTTCAAATGAGCTTATATTTAAAGCTTGTGCAAGCTTTTTAAGTTCAACAAAGTTTAGTATAGGGGATCTGCAAACCCTTACTTTACTGATTCATCAACTTTTAATAAGCTCATTGTAAGCTCAATTTTGGTTTTTAGCTTATGTTGTCTTCATAAAAAGTGCTTAAAACTAGGTTTTCTTTAAGTCCTAATATTCATTTTTTGCAAAAAAGTAAAAAATAAAAAAAGTGCAAAAAGATACGGGTTTGCCAGACTTGAACCCACGACCTCCTTCTCACAAACCATACGTCTTAACACTTTGCTACAATAGCTCATCCGTTAACCTTTCCCCACATTTTATTCTAATAGACATTTCCCTTTTAGCTTCTTATAATAAGCCGTAGCTTATATAAGCTTTTCCCGGCTTATTTGTTAAGCTGTTAGCTTCTTTTATTTTTCGACTTTGATCCTTGTTGAATCATTAGACTTTTCCCTGAATTTTTCATATTTATCTATAATTAGTTAGTTTTTAGATTTTTTCAAAATTTAAAAATCTTAGAAAATACATAAAAAATAGAAAAAAGTTTCAGAAAATTACAAAAAAATAGATTTTTAAGTTTTTAAAAAAATTACTTTAGGATTACATATCAGGAAAAATCAATTTCACCCACTTTAGATTTTAATTTTCAATTTTGAGCTTTTAAATTTTAAGTTTAAAAATAAGATTTAAATTTAAAAAATAATAAAAATCTCTAGTTTTCTGGAGTTTTTATGTTATTTTAGACTTTATAAGTTTTAAAAGAGCATTTTTCTTCCCTAAAATTTTAGGACTTAATTTTGTTATTTTTTAGGATTTAGAATTAGATTAAAATAGATTTTAATTCATAATAAATTCAAAAATAAACAAAAAAAAATGTTTTTCTTTTTCTTAAAATTTTCTTTTGTCCTAATTTAGGTTTAGAAATTTAGTTTGCATTTTTAGGAGTAATTTTAAGTTATTTGCTTATTTGACCGCATTTTGATCTGCTCCTTAATAGTTTAAGCATTTAATTGCTTTTAATTATTCATTTTAAATTGTTGCTTTTATTTAGTAGTTATAGAAACTAAAAAAATATATTTTCTCTCATTCAAATCATAATCCGAATTAAAACGTGGCTTCAATTGCACAAGTCGTTGGGGAAACGACCCGGGTGATCATACTTCCCAGTTAAATATACGTAATATATATTATATTATATATCTTTTAAGAGTGAATTTTCCTTAGGGAATTTTCTTAATTGCTATTTTTTTATATTTTATTTTATATTTTGCGTGTTAAAATATAACACATTTTTGTTGGCTGCCGTTGTCGGGGACTTGTGTTAAAGATTCCTTCGTTTTACGTTTGTTTATTTGGTTTGAAGATCGATGCTTTTCTTGACATAGAAGTTTCTTCTAACTTTGAGGAAGGTTATTTCGATTCAGAAGGAGACGTAACTTTTCTTGATAATCTGCTTAGTGATGATACTACCCATAATCTCGCTCGAAGTGATTTCCGATCATGAACCAGAACAAAATGAATCTTCGATTACTTTTTTCTTTCCAAAAAAGTGATCCCTCTTCACCACATGAGTTCGCCGATGTAAACTTTTTAACACTCTCCTTCGAGGAATGATCGTGAATTTAGGGAATACTTAGTCTATATACATGCCTTTGTGAGTTTCAACTTCACGGTTCAATAGAAAGATGTTCATCAAAGTTCAGTTATCGATTCTTCTTCCCGATCTCCTATCCCCCGTTAAGGATAGGTGAGCCCACACAAGAAAGAATTGATATTTTCCTTGTTCCAGATGATTAATATGCCACCAGGTGTTGAGAATGATGATTCGAAGGATGAAGATAATGAGTTACCAAACCTTGACCATTCAAGATGAGACCGTCAATTCCTTCCGCCCTCGTTCCACCACCGGAAAAACAAAAAAAAAAACACCGGATATTAAGACATGTTTTTGAACCCGAAGCGGGTATTTTGATAATCAAAGTGTTTAAGGGTGTTTCTAAACCACATGATTTCATGACCGTTATTTTACCCACCCTTCCCACCCTTGTTTCAAATTTGACCTTCATTTCCTCATTTTCCTCCTTCGGGAGTGAAGACACCATTTTTGACCCCGGCATCGTCACGTTTCTAGAGGTGGTGACATTTTCAATGGAAGTTTCTTGTTCTAAGTGTATTGCGAGCGAGCGGGGGGAGGCGCGAGGAGGAGTGTGGGACAATTAATTCAGGATCGAGTCGAGCTTTCGACTCGATGACCAAAAACAAGCCGTTCGTGGAGTTCACCCCATGCTTATCTATTTTTTATTCTATTTTCCTTAAATAATGTTGTTGTGATGTTGATTGTGGCTATTTCTTTCTGGTTTCTTGTTGTTTTGTTGTTTGTTGTGATTTTTGCAGGATTGACTCCACCAATTCATGCAGCCTCTCGTGTCGGTGTTGTATCCCCGTTTCATCACTCGATCTTTCCTTATCCTTTGTTCAAATAGTTGGGAGATCCATATCTCTCAATCTATCGATTCACGTTTATCTTTGCATACTTCATAAACGGCTTAGATTTTCGTAGAAACCCGACTTTAAACATTGAGGACAATGTTTCGTTTTAGTTTGGGGAGGGAATCTATCGATTTAATGTTACCTGCTTATTGTTTTGTTCTCACGTACCCGTTTTCCCACAAAAATAGCAAAAAATTTAAAATTTTAGTATCTTAGTTGTAAAAAAAAAATAATAAAAAAAAAATAATAAAAAAAATATATAAAAAAAATAAGTGTTACACGAATGTAGGTTTTTTTCGTTGTGGAATAAGAAAGTAATATTTTGACCACGATCGTACGTGTAGATTTCGTAGCTTGGTCTCCCTTAACAATTTTAAAGATGATAGTTTTGTGTTTTAGTCTCATGTAACTTTAAACATCAAGACTCGAAATCGTTGTAAATGAAGACTTTGTGACTAATTCTCTAGTAGATTTTAAATATGCCGAGTTGGATTCTATATAGGCTAAGTATTGCGAAATTTCTTTATTAGAGGTATTTAAATTGCAAAGAATAAGAGCTGATAGTGTTTGATGTACAATTAGGATGCTAAACAAGGTTTATTTGGAAAACTTAAAGGATTATAAAAATAACTTGTGGTTTTTCTTCCTCGGAGTTCTTAAAATGATTAATTATACGTGTTCTCTTTAATTTTTACAAATTAGAGTTTTGCTCTTAAAAGTCTAATCAATATTTTTAGAGAAAAAGCTTTATTGATGATGAAGTCAAACATCGTTAGTAAATACGGATTTTAGTTCAAGTTATACCTCTTGGTTTCTAAAATGAAAGTTTTTTATTTGCAATAATCATGTTGTTAGTAAAAAAAAATATAGTTGGTAAATAAAAAGGATGCAAGTTATAAATCCTTAGTGTTAAATAATTAATATATTAACTCACGCAATAAAGTAACATGGGCAATTGTCGGTTCGCTAAATCTCCCGATTATACATCGAAAGAAAAGGGTGGAGATGTATATTTTAGGGTTGGTATCATAAGTAGTACACGAGCTCTTGCCGAGGCTGGCCAATGTGTCGTCGAAAGAAAGTGATACCAGTTCCTAGCTTCCTAATATAAATAATAATAATAATGTTGAAGTTAAAAAATAAATTAGTAAAAGTTTTCTTTCTAAAACCAAGGTATTCATTTGAACTAATGTTTGCAAAAGTCTAACGAAAGCTGTTTCCATCGATGTTCATTGGCGTCTCGATTTAACTATTCTTCGATGGGGTGTCAAAAGCCTTAGCACATACCCTACCGAATAGACGGTGGGATGCTAGAGAAGAAAGTCATTCATGGGAACAAGTGAACCAATGATGTATAACTACGGAGGTTTTCGTTATGCTTTAAGTTGTGATCTTAACTAAGTATTACCCTATAGCCCAAAAGGCTCATTGGTAAAGCTTGGGTCGGATTTCAACTAACTAAATATGTGATTTAATGGTTTAAGTTAATTTGAACACACACACTTTAATATAGTATATTGTCAGGGAAAGAAAATCACAGTTGTAATATAAGTAGTCTTGGCATCTTAGTATCGTAATTAGCAGTGATCATATTTTGTAAGCATATCCATGGAAAAGTAAAAAAATCGGAATGATGAAGTTATCTTTTAAGACAGCTTTTCAAGTGCTTTTTGTTCTATGATCCTAAAAATTACCAATAAGGTAATGAAAACAATACATTATGTCAACACAAATAAGTTGTAGTTAGGAATATATCAAGAAAAATCATAAAAATTAAAAAACTTGAATGAGAATCAGGTGTTTTATAACTTGTGATCTCTTATCTCCCTCAACAAAAATCTTTGCTACTTTTCAAAGGTTTAGTTTGGGGAAGTTTTCGAGGTATTTGGTTATAAGGCATGTGATATTGCGTTAGGACACGCAATCGTTTATTTGGTAAATTTGATAAGTGTCAAATAGACAACAGTTTTGTATACTACAATTAGCTCAATTAAAAACCTAACAAACAGACCAAAAATAGTAAAAATATGCTTGTATTTGTTGTTTGTTGTTGTGTCAGGTACGGATTTATCTAAAAATCACAAAAAAACCGGTCAAAAACAACAAACACGGGCACGAGAACGAAAACGCAACAAAAGAAAGCCAAAGATGTCAAACTTTGTGTGTCACATAAGTCCAACCGCTCAAGAGGAGCAAAAGCCCACAATTACCATTTAAGTCCCTCAACTTTCCAAAAGATACACAAATGGTCCCTAAACCTAAATGGGCCATACCCGGATCCAAAAGCCCAAAACCCTAGCCCAATACCCTTTTATAAAACCACAAGGACCACTTCTAGTCATTTTCTTGAAAGTCCCTTTTACACCTTAAGCCTTTATAAACAAAACGCAAGGACCTAATCTTGCCAAAGCCCCCCAAACCTTTACCCCTTTAAACGCCCCCATGTTCCAAAACAAGTCAAACAAAACACCTTTTAAGTAAAAAAAACAAATGAAAAGTCGTTTTTTCACTATTCACCACCCGTTCGTCGCACCATTTTTACACCACAAGTCAAATCAAAGGGCTTTTGTATAAATATAATGGTCAGAATAGATAATCAAAGGTTCAAGTACACACATGACAGGGTAAACGTCACTTAAAGTCATTCTCATTGGTGGAAACCTAAGAAGGAATGCCATGCGGGACATGAAAGTAACACTCCAAGGACAGAGAATTTGCACTAATTGTACTCACACAACAAGCACAAGTGAGCCTCAAACGGATTGCCAGCTTGGCAATCCGTGTGAGGTCATTTAGTGATCCAATGGATGTACGGGCACTTCCCATTGTCTCCTCCAATGATTGGGAAAATGATTGGTTATGATTGATTGGAGTGTGGGAAAGAAGTTACAGCCTAGAAGCTTCACTATTGTGCTATAAATAGTACCCTCACCTCACACACAGGATATCTTTTTTTTCTTTTCTAGTTTTTCACCTAATATAGCTTTAGAATAGTATTATAGACTTATAGTAATTTCCTTTTTAAAGTCATTGTAATCTCTCTTTATTAATGATAGATCAATCTTAACATTCCAGTTAATAAAGTGTTCCTTTAAATCTTTCATAAGCTCTTTTATTATACTCTCAAAGTGTGTGTAATGTCTCATAAGTTTCTAATAAGCTCAACAGCTCTCATGAGTCTATAAGCTCATGATTTGAGCTTAAATTGATCTTAATCATACTCAAATTACATAATCTAGCTTAAGTTCTTGTTAACCCTTGCTAAATTGGAGTTGGACTTTTTAGAAGGGAGATCAATAATGGAAGGATTTCAAAGACAGAGCGAGAACTGACCTTTTTGTAAAATAAGCCAAAGCTGTAGATAAGCTCTTAAGAGCCCTATAGCTTCTGTTAAGCTGAAGCTTAAGTAAGTTTCTCTTTTAAATTCTTTTTTGTCTTTAATTCCTAGTCTAAATAGTAAGATTATTTTGCTTAATATTTGAGATTTGCTTATATTTGCTGTTTCTATAATTTGCTTATTAGAACTTATTTGAATTGAGCGAGAGCGAGCGGCTATCAAAGTGGTTTTTTTTATCCTGTTGGAGGAATCGAGGATATTATATCTTAGATATTAGAATTCCTTCATTCTGTCCATAAAAATTTTAAAAACCAAAAAAATTTAATAGCATAGTTATATCCTAGATTTCTAGCTTAAATAGTTTTAGAATTAATGTTCATTAAGTCTGTTTTAGTAGATTATCAATCTGGGTTTCAAGGATTTATTTGTTAAAATTCCAAATCAAAAAGCTAGTTAAATTTTGTCACATCCTTAAGGAGCGTGAGAGAGAAGATGGTTTAAGCTTAGTTAGACCACACCCAAAAGTCAAAAGAAATTAATAAAAGGTAGAGAAGAGGATAGAGCGTGTGAGAGAAGCGCGAGAGCGAGCGCAGGCCAAAATCCAGTAGAAAAGTTGTTTTTAAAAGTTTTAGATTACCAATTATGTCACAAAAAGTTAGAGCTATATGTTTAGCCTTCCTCCTAGCACCAGGGGAATTCTTCCTTGCGAAGAGTTACATTGTGCAAATTTTGAACCAAGCCATCTAAGATTTGGTTCTTGCTTGATTTGTGTTTATACACACTCAACAAGATTGTTTAGTGCAGGTAAAACCTCACTACTGCCCTGCAAATTTGTGAGTGAGCATTTTGGCTCAATTGCGAGTCACAGTCTAACAATTATTTTAGTACAGCTGAGAACATTAGTCTCATTTAAGTTTAGAAACGCGACGAGGGGGTTAAGGTTAGCGAGCCGCGAAGAGCGCGTGAGCGTGCTTATAGGCTATCTTTGCAGCTTAATATAGATTAGGATTTGTTTTTACAATTACTAGCTTATTTCTTAGGGGCATTAAGCTTTAAAATTTCAAAAAAAATCATCAAAACACCAAAATCAGTAGCAACAAAAGTTAGCTTTTAAATCTTAAATTTTAGCTTATAAAGTATTAGGATTTATCATTAGTTTAATATCTTATATATTGTATTTAATAAGTTTTAAAGCAATCTCATAGTCTGCGGGGGGGGGAGGAGAGAGGAGGGGGGCGAGAGTTAGTGTCTTTTAGCTTAAATAGATTTAAGCTTTTAAGTTTCTTCTTATGTTAGCTTTTAATCCTCCTAATTCCAGTAGTTTAATGTGTTTTTTCAGCTTAAGTACTTTTCATTTCTAGCTTGTAGACATCACAATGGAACTAGAACATCTTTGGTGTTTCCAAATTGAGCTTATATTTAAAGCTTGTGCAAGCTTTTTAAAGTGTCAACAAAGGTTTTTTTAAGTTCAACACCCTTATTTAACGATTCAGCACTTTTAAAAGCTCATTTGGTAAGCCTCAATATTGTGTGATATATTAGTCTTGAGGTTATTATCTCATAAAAGTGCTTAAAAATAGGTTTTCTTTAAGTCCTAATATTCAGTTTTTGCAAAAAGTCAAAAAAAAAAAAGTGCAAAAAGATGGGGGTTTGCCAGACTTGAACCCACGACCTCCTTCTCACAAACCAAAAACGACAGAAACAATTATAGGGTGCCTACAATAGCTCATCCGTTAACCTTTCCCCACATTTTATTCTTATAGACATTTCCCTTTTAGCTTCTTATAATAAGCCGTAGCTTATATAAGAGCTTTTTCCCAGCTTATTTGTTAAGTTGTTAGCTTTCTTTTATTTTTCCTTTGATCCTTGTTGAATCATAGACTTTTCCTGAATTTTTCACATTTTTCTATTAATTAGTTTATTTTTTAGGATTTTTCGAAAGTTAAAATCTTAGAAAATACATAAAAATAGAAAAAAGTTTCAGAAAATTACAAAAAAAATAGTTTTTAGTTTTATAAAAATTAATATTTAGGATTACATTCAGAAAAATCATGGAGTCACCACTTTTTAGATTTTAATTTTCATTATTGTGAGCAATAAATTTAAGTTTTAAAAATAGGATTAAATAGAGAGAAAAATATTAAACATAAGTTTTCTTGAGTTTTATGTAAACGTTTTAGACTTTTCTAAGTTTAGCAAAAATCCATTTTTTCTAAAGTTTTTAGATAGGACATAATTTTTATTTTTTAGAATTAATTAGATAAAATAGGGTGTGTAGAATGGGTTGATTTAAATTACATAATAAAATTCAAAAATAATCAAATTTTTTTTTCTTTTTCTTAAAATTTTCTTTTGTCCTAATTTAGGTTATAAGAATTTATTTGCATTTTAGGAGTTAATTTAGTGTATTTGCTTATTAGTCGCATTTTATTTGCTCCCGTTAATTAGTTTAAGTTCTTAATTTCTTTTGTGATCTTATTTTAATTGTTGCTTTTATTTAGTAGTTATAAAACAAAAAAAATAAATTTTTCTCTCATTCAAGATCAATAATATGAATTAAACGTGTGTTTCATTTGCACAAGTCGTTTGGAAAACGACCCGGGTGAATCATACTCTCCCGTTAAAAATAACGTAATATATATTATATTATAATATCTTTTAAGAGTGAATTTTCCCTTAGGATTTTCTTCATTGCTCTTTTGTATCTATTTTATTTTATTAATTTTTGCGTGTAATAAAAATCTAACATCACAACTGCCATTGAAGTTGATTCTGATCGATGTTCAGTAATGGTATACTCCTTATTATTTATAAATCTGCCAACATCCTAAATCCCATTAGCAAGTGTTCTGATCAATTTTTGTAGTCTGCCAGAAACTGTATGACTAGGAACCATAGATAGTGGATTGTGAGACAAAGCATACCGGAGACTGAAAGTACCTTTGTAGAAAAATCCAATATCTCAGTGAAACCAACACTTTCAGTAGGTTTCTTTAGAAAAGAAACCATGTTATGCTTATCCGAGTATCGCAAATTGGCCATCTTAAGTTCTTGAGGAACAGAAGTTGTAAGTAATCAAACTTGAGTGTTGGGTTTGGTCGTTGAGTAAACTAAGTCAGGTAGAGAGAGTCACTTAAACATATAACAGGATAAAAACAAGGTTTCTGAATTGACCGACTGAAAAAGTATATCTTTATAGGAATAAAGATATTTATTGAATTAAAATTCAGTTAATTATCCAATAATAAACCTATACGCGAAGTAATGCCCGTAAAAATATCTAACGTTAAATTTAAATAAGAAAGTCAATTTTTCCTCACCAGCAATCAACGTCCATACTACCGTATTAATATTGGCCAAACCAAATTAACTTTCAGTCTACAGTATTAATATGACATATCAGTATTAACTTTTGTCCACCAGTATTAACTTGTAGGCCACCAGAATTAACTTGTAGGCTACAAGTATTAATAATGACATATTAGTATTAACTTTTCTCTAGTACTTATCACTTACAGACCAGATATGAGAAAGAGGCTATACCCAGCACAAGGCTTCCATCCATCGTTCAAATTTTTCCCCCCCCCCCCCCCCATGCTTGTCCTGAAAGGTAAGCCACAAAAACAAGAAAAATACTGGCATGACAGTTTTCTAAGGCAATATTAACCTAAACCCAACAATCCTAACTAACAGGATTAACACCATATCAGTATTAAATCTAACTACAAAGAACAACTACAAAGGATATAAAAACTTTACAGTATGAATCTTCCCTAATGAAGCTACAAATTTAACATCCCAATGCTAACCACCAAAAAATTAAATCTTGTGACATCAAATTTGATTGGTGAGAAAGGTCTGCAACATTAGCATCAGAGTGAATCTTGAAACATCTACCAATCTTTCTCATAGCAATCCCTATGAAGTGATGTCGATATCTCAATGTGCATGGTCCTTGAGTAAATAGACAGAATCTTAACTATACATATGGTACTCCTCATTGTCAATATGGATTTTGGTTGTTCCATGAAATTAAAGTCATAATCCATTCATCTGATTCTGGTATTCCATAGTACTTGCCCATAAACATTTAGCAGCTGTAACATATTCTGCCTCAGTAGTAGAGGTTGCCATAATCGTCTGCTTCTTGCATTGCCAAGATATCAGTCTTCTACCAAGAAATTAACAACCACCTGTTGTTGATTTCCTGTCAAGACTGGCGCCTCCATAATCACTGTCTAGAACAGCATTTAGTTCAAAGGAGAATCCCTAAGGTACCATAACCCTAAGTTTGGGTTGAATGTTTGAGGGGGTCTTGTTTGCCTAAAAATCCTTTTTACTGCATTTAAGTGTGAAGCTTTTGGAGTGACTTCACAGGCACAGACAGCAAACATGATGTCTGGCCTTGATGCAGTCAAATACATCAGGGAACCAATCATAGACCTGTAGACATGCACATCTACATCTACACCATCTTCATCTTTGACCAGGGGCTTATTTGACTCAATAGGAGTAGTAGCTGTTTTGATGGAACAAAAATCAAACTTCTTAAGGATGTCAGCTACATACTTGTCTTGACTAATAAAGATTCCATCAGGTTGTTGTTTCACCTGCAATCCCAAAAAGAATGTGAGCTCACCCATGGAGCTCATCTGGAATCTTTTGTGCATACAATCTTCAAACTCAGTACACATAGACTGCGTTGTAGAGCCAAAAATGATGTCATCCACATACACTTGGACTAACATAATGTCACTCTTGTTCTTCTTGATAAACAATGTTTTGTCTATTGTACCTCTCCTAAAACCATTTTTCAGCAGGAAGGAAGAAAGTGTCTCATACCAAGCTCTAGGAGCTTGATGTAGACCATAAAGAGCTTTGATCACCTTATAAACTTTGTTTGGATGAGCAGGGTCAACAAAGCCTGGAGGTTGATGAACATATACCTCCTCTTCAATAGTGCCATAAAGAAATGCACTCTTAACATCCATTTGGTAGACAGGAAATCCCATGAATGATGCAAAAGCTAAAAACAACCTGATTGCCTCAATCCTGGCAACAGGTGCAAAAACTTCATCATAGTCTATACCTTCCTCCTGTCTAAACCCTTGTGCTACAAGCCTTGCTTTGTTTTTCACAACAATACTCCTCTCATCCCTCTTATTCCTGAAGACCCACTTTGTGCCAATTGCCTTTTTCCCAAATGGCAAATCAACAAGTATCCAAACCTTCTGTAATTTGAACTGGAGCAATTCCTCTTGCATTGCTTCAACCCAGCTTTCATCCTCTAAGGCTTGTGATATCGTCTTGGGTTCTTCTTGGGAGAGAAAACATGCTAACAGACAGTTCTGATGGTCTTTATGATTTGTTCTGTTCTGATTGTAGATGTAGCTTACCAAAGCTTGTTGTACTGAAGAAGCCTTTTGGATCTTTCCTCTTGTTTGAACTGCTGATTTAGGATCTCCTAGAACTTGACTTTTAGGGTGATCCTTATGAACTCTAAGTGTGGGAATAGGACTGACATCAATGGTGTTATCCATATTGTTGAAATCAGCCTCTGCACCCATATCTTCATCATCATAGGCTCCACTGAATATGCCATCATTTGGAAATACATCAGAATCATCTTCTAAGTCAGGCATATTAGGATCAATGGGTAAATCAGCATTGGGGAGAGTAGATGCATCAATAGGTATTTGTCCTCCAAGATAGACAAATGACGATCCACCAGTATTTGCACCAGTGGAAGTACTAGCAGCACTAGCATATGGTATGTTAGCAGTACTAACCAATGGTGAATTGGAAGTACTAACAGATGGCCTACCAGTATTAACTTTGTTAATACTGGTAGCCTGAGCTGTCCTCTTCTTTTCTTCTTCAAAGGCTTGTCTTGTAGCATCATCCATAGCTTTAGCAGCAATTTCTTGAGCAATCATCCTTTCAAGATCATCTTTCAAGGCTTGTTTAGCTTCTGTCAACATATGTTGTTCTTCTTTTTCAGCAACATCTTCTGAATCTTGTACATCATTGTCTTTAGGAAAAATTTCAGAAGGTTTTTCTTGTGCAGCTTAAACAACATCTTCTACTAAAATCCTTGGCCTATGAGGGTGTAGTGGAAGCAGTATGTATTCCTGAGTAGGTTCCTTATCTTTTTCTAATGAACCTGCAACATAATGGTCTTGTGTACATGCATCCACGTAAACCTGATTTTCTACACTAACAGGGATACAGTTCATTGTATTTGTTAGAAAATCAAGATCAAACATCCAATCAGGACCACTTCCTGCCACATTTGGTTGATCTTCAAGGAAATCAATGTGCATGTTCTCTTCTACTCTTTTGGCTCTTTTGTTGTATACTCTAAAAGCCTTACTAGTAGTAGAGTATCCCAACAAATATCCTTCATCTGATTTCCCATCAAATTTGCCCAAGGGATCTAAGGTGTTCAAAATGGTCAAGGGGCACCCAAATGGTCTCATAAAACTAATACTAGGTGGTTTACCTATTAATAGTTCATAAGGTGTCTTATTTTGAGGTTTGGTCACTAATACCCTATTCAGTACATAGCAAGTAGTGTTTACTGCCTCTGCCTAAAATGGGATAGGTAAAAGTGAGTCTGCTAGCATAGTTCTAGCAGTCTCAATTAGGGTCCTATTTTTCCTTTTTGTAACACCATTTTGCTGTAGAGTTCTAGCCACACTAAACTCCCTTTTTATCCCTTTCTTAGCACAGAATTCATTCATAGCATGGTTTTTAAACTCTGTCCCATGATCACATCTAATGATTTTAGCTTTATGGTTCAATTGGTTTTCTAAGCCTGTGATAAATTTATAAAGGATCTCATTTGTTTCATCATTAGTAGCTAAGAAAAATACCCAACTAAATTTGCTAAAATCATCAGTCACAACCAAACAGTACTTTTTCATATTAATACTTTCTACTAAGACAGATCCAAATACGTCCATATGAAGTAATTCTAAGGGCTTTCTGATGGTTCTTTCTAACTTAGCCTTACAGGAGGCCTTATGTTGCTTACCCTTCTTACAGGCAACACAAGTGTGGTAATTCACAAAAACTTTGGAAGGTAGGCCTCTAACTAGGTGTCCCTTAACAAGTTTGTTTATATTTTTGAAATTCACATGACCTAATCTCTTGTGCCACATTTTAGACTCATCTGATGTTGCATTTGCATATAAACAAGTTATACATCTAGAAGGAACAATGTTCTTCAAATCCAAGCTATACACATCATTCTGTCTAGGAGCTCTAAGTACAACTTGACTTTCATCAAGAAGCTTAAAGCTAGGAGACAGGATAAGGAATTAAGTGTCAGTAAAGAGGATACTATTTTTCTTGTCACACATTTGTGAGACAGAGAATAGGTTAAACTTAAGTTCATCTACAAAATAGACATTATCAAAGTCTAAATTAATAGTTCTGATTTTACCTTTGCCCGTTATTTTACCTCCTTTGGGATCACTTCCAAAAGCCACAAAGCATCCATTGTAATCTTCATAGTCTGAAAGATAAGCTTTGTTGCCAGTCATATGGCTAGAGCAACCACTATCCACCACTGCATGATCCTGTAAACAGATCTCTAGATTGCCCTGCACAAAAAGTAAGAGAAATTAGTATCTCTTAGGGACCCAAGCCACTACTGACTTGGAAATCCCTTTTGGGTCAGCATACTCAAACTTCGTGAGCATGAAAGATCCACTTTCTTTGGACACATGATCCATGTAATTTCTCTTAGGCTTCCAAACCTACCTTGACTTCTTAAGAGCATTATCCATCTTACCCTTACCAGTATTAACTACTGCTCTTGTCCCAGCAGTAGTCATATTTTTAACCTCAGAAGTTTTAACATCTTGTTTTAAGTTTTTGGGTCTAAAAGCTAGTTTTGTGTAGTAAGACCTCTTGATTGGTGAATATGAGGCTCTTGGTCTTACATTGTCTATTCTTGGGTAAATTGGTCTAATAACACTACCAGTTTGTGCTATTTTTGGGGCAAATGGCCTAGCAGTACCAACAGGCCTAGCAGTGCTAGCAGTACTAACAATGTGTACTGCTCTTTTCCTATTTGGTCTAACAGGATTAATCAAACTTGTTTTGGTTAGTACTCCTTTTGATACAAAAGTCCTTCTTGTTTTAGGGTATTTTAATTTATTTGAAATTTTTTGGTGATTTACCCTTTTAGCATTATCCCATACTGGTTTGACTACCCTTTGACCAGTATTGACCACAGTTTTCAGCTTAGGTTTTGGACTCTTTTTGGCATATCACAATCTTTGATCAAATGGTCAGTACTCTTACAGACAAAGTAAGCTTTTATTTTCTTAAATCCAATTCCTTCTTTCTGAGAAATTTGACCAATTTTATCAACTTGAGTTTTAACTGTTTGAGTCTCATTAGTCTTAACAAGACTAAATGTGTTTACTTCAGACACATCATCCTCATCATCTGAGTTCCAATCCTCAATGATAACTTTATCTCTGTTAATCTTTGGTTTAGATTTTTCAACTTCATTTGTTTTACCTACAGTCTCACTAGTTTTAGATTCACTAGTATTATCTTTTGGCTTAGTTGTTTTTGACTTAATTATTTTCTTCATAATGGCATATTCATCTAAACCTGCAAATGATATGTCGGCTTTTGGGGTTAGGAAGTTCCCTGTTATAGGAGGGGGAACAGCATGATACCCATCTGCTTTGGAGAACCTATCATTTGCTGGTGTGATCTCTTCATCACTTGATCTGACCTCAAAAACACTCATACTAATCTCACTATCAGTTTCAGACTTGTTACTCATTTCATCCAATTGTGTGCCATATCCTAAACCATTTTTATCTTTAGCACTCATTTAACTGTTGAGTAATTTATCAAGACCCTTGGATGATTCTTCCCATTTTTCTATTTTAACTTTCAACTCATCTCTTTCCTTAACAACTTTTTCTAGTTCCATTTTAAGGTTGTCGATTTTTACTTCTCTGCACTTAAGCTCATAGTTTTGAAACTCATATTTTTCACCCCAAGCCAGTTCATTCTTTTCATCTCCAAGAATTCTAGATTTTAGAGATTCTAAGGCTAACTTATAACCCTAAATTTCTAGTCTGGCTCTGCTATGTTTTTCTCTTTCACTATCATAGTTCTTTTGAAGAGTTTTAAAAGACTCTAGACATTGTTTAGAACAGTTTTGTACCTCATTGTCAGAAGAACTTGATGAGCTTGAGGAGGAGATGGCCATTAAAGCATAATTGACTGGTTCATCAAAATCATTGCTCTAGTCATAGCCTCCTAGACCATCTTGAGCCACCAGTGCTTGTGATGATGGTTCATTTGTTGTTGCATTCCTCCTGCCATTATCACCATAAGATCTTTTCCCTTGGTTCCTTCCTGATTTGCATTCCTTAGCAAAGTGCCCTTTCCTGTGACAGTTGTAGCACTCAACTTTTGACTTATCAAAGGTAACAGGTTGTTTTCCTTTGAAATCCAAGTTCCTTCCTGTCTTCTGAATGAATCTCTGCACCCTAACAGTCAACATGGCCACCTGCCATCTAATATCCAATTCTTCCAAGTCATCTTGATCAATCTGCTGTAGATCCTCATTATCAAGTGGAGGACTGGTTGTCTGTTGTGCAAAGAAAGAGCACACTACTTCATCAGCACCTGGAGTAGATGAAACCTGACTTGATGAACTAGTTCCTCCAGCAGTATTAACTCTAAAATTTCCACTGGCAGGACTAACTTCATTAGTGCTGCTTGTATTCTCAGAAGAAAGAAAAGCCAAGTTCTGAGAATTAGATGTGGAACTTAAAGACCTTTTCATCTCATCTTCATAGACCCTAAGGTTGTTGTAGAGATCATCAATATCAGTCTGGTCTATGTCTGGCTTATTTCTCATGATTAAAGCAATTTGGCTCCATGAAGGAGGAAGACTTCTTAGGAACTTTTGGTTGATATCTTCCTTTGATACTGGAGCAGCATAAACCTCCAATTGACTTATGAGCTTTTGGAACCTATCATAAGCCTTATCCAGACTTTCATTTGGTGCAGTGGTAAAGTTTTCAAACTGATGTTTTAGAACATTCCTATGCATCTTTTGGATTCATCATTTCCATCAAACCTTGATTTGATTGCATCCCAGAGAGATTTAGCATCTGGAACATTATGAAACTTAAGGAGATATTCATCAGGTATTGCTAAAAGCAAGATGCTCTTAACTCTTTCCTGATTCCGTTTTGCAGCCAGTTGTTTGGCAGTCTTAGGAGCAGGAAGACCAGATTATTCTCCTGCTGGTGCAACCTCTTCTTGAAGATCACCATTGACAATTATGTCCCATAGGTTATGGTTTGTGTGACAGATATATTGTCGCATTCTCATTCTCCAAATATCATATTCTCCCTTCTTGATGATAGGGATTTTCATTGCTGTGATAGTTGGTGAAGGAGTGTCTTGTTCTACCATCTTTTTGATTTGATTGTAGATCTGCTTCAAATAATGGAGTTCTTCTTATTCAAAGTTTCCACACAAGCTCTGATACCACTTGTTGGATCCCTTACTGAATAGATTTGGAACCTTTAGCCTGCAAAGGGTTTGTTAAGATAAATCCAAAGCAACAATAATGAAACACTGATTGAACACTATTGATTATGCGAAAACTAATCAACAATGCTAAGAAGAACAATATTATGTAAACACAAGAGATCTTCTATCAAACCCACACTTTATATTATAACTTAAATATGCCTTGATTACAAACTATGATTGCTAATTGATCTCTATAGACTTGTATATTCTAACTATGCCTAGGGTTTCTTTTATACACCAAGGAAACCCTAATGGGCTTTACAAAACGTGTATAGAGATTATGCATATCCTTTCCTAAGATATCTCATGCATATCTCTAACTCTAACTAACTTTTGCATAAGCAGACTTAACTATAACATAACAGAACTAACTTTAACTATCAATATTAACATCTTTATACTGACACTATTAACTATAATACACTACCAGTACTAACTATGCTAACTCTTCTACCAGTACTAACATGTGTACTAGCAGAACTAACTGTATTACTAACAGAATTAAGTCTAGAATACTTAATTCCCAACAATAATCTCTTCTCTTGGTGAGAGTCGAAATCAAGTAATACCTTTTCAAGCTTTATTTAATAACTCGAGGAGTGGATGGAGACCGATCCGCCTTGTGGGTTAATGAAGGTTTGGGTATGTGCCCAGTTGAAGTTTAGTTTCTCCTTCCAGGTATTGGCGGCATCATTGAAATTTCTTGGTCCATAGTTCGGGGTGAACTTCTTACCTCCCATTTTGTTTGTACGCGAGGATGCGTAGTCAACAAAAGCTTGCTCGGGATTTTTCATGCAATATTGAATGTCGTGGGTACCACTATAAATCTCATATGAGGTAGTGACTTTGTTCACTTGGGTAGGTTGTGTCGGAGCAAGATGAGCTTCCATCAGGCATTGGACTTGATTTTCGAGCTCAATTAGACGGCGGTCGAAGGTACTCGGGACATCTTGAGGCAAAGCGATTGCCTTGACCGGCATCCCTTGGGTCGTTCTAATTTTCGTTGTCATAGAGGGTGAGGTACTCTAATAATGCCTAGGATTCTTCAGCGTTGAGGTCACGAAGCTTACCACCGGCCGATTGGTCAACGGTTCGTCTTGTGACGAGATTGACATGGTCATAAAAATTTTAGACTTGAAGCCAAAGGTCTATGCCATGATGAGGGACTTTTTGGAGTAAGTCCTTGAAACGAGTCCATGCGTCGGATAAAGATTCTTTATGATGTTGTTGGAACATCAAGATATCGCTGCAAAGTTTTGTGGTCCTTCCCGGTGGAAAGAATTGAGCAAGGAATCGGGTAGTAAGATCCTCCCATGTGGTGATGGATCCTGCAGGAAGGCGTTCAAGCCAATTGCTAGATTGATCGCGAAGGGAAAATTAAAATAAACGCAGGCGCGTTCTTTCCCTATTGTCACTGTCAAGGTCAAGTGAGTCTACAAGTTTAAGGAAATCCTTGAGGTGTTGATTTGGATCCTCAGACCGAAGTCCGTGGAATGAGCATCTGTTTTGCACCAACCGGATGGTGTCGGATCGAAGATGTACCACGTTGTTCCCTACGGGGAGCTCAATGGTATTCCTGTAGCCCCCGTGGCTTAGTTTGGAGTAGTCTCCTAAAGTACGGATAGGATTCTCGTCTCCCATGGTGGTTGGCGAGAATGGGTTATGAAACAAATAACACGAAGAAAAAGATAGACTACAAGAAAGCTAATATGCGGAAATTAAATCTTACTCGAAAGGATTCAAGTAAGTATAACTAAGCTAAACTATGATTGAAACCTAACTATTCCCCAGGCGAAAGCGCCAAAAACTTGATGCGGTCGTCGTTAGACTTCTACATGAAATTTTACAACTCTCTAGGCAGAGCACCTAATCTTTGTAGTAGTAGTATAGGCAAGAATCGGAGGGTTGTTATCGTTCACTCGGGGAATAGGTTAGGAAGTCTTGATCATGGTCTAACATAATTCTAAGGGATGAGAGAAGATTATTTTTTTATTTTTATGTTTTATGGAAAGCGAGTAAATCATATATTTGAGAAGGGGTTTGGTTTTAGCTAATAAACTAAATAACAACTACGCTAATAGTGATAACAATATAATAAAAGATTGTGTTTATTTAATCATGTATTACTCCCTAGATTGCTTCTCCTAGTGTTGTTGCTTTGTCACACTTGTGATGATCTATGTAATTATTTCCTAAGTCATGAACGAATTACACGAACCCGTCGTCTATTTAATATTTCGTTAAGGCAATGCACAAGTAAGGTAGTATGAAGACTATTATAAGGCCCCTAAGAGTATATTAAATCCATGTGAAATATATTAAGAGTGGATCAACCATATAAGGGGCAAGGTAGTATAAAGACTGTTACCCGATGGTATCGTTTCTACACAATCATGTTTTCCTAGACATATTCAATACGAAACAAGACAAAGATGGTTTCAAGACCTAACAATGCTATCCAACACAAAAAGCAACACACTAAGAAACTACAATTCTAGGTTTCTTACAATTATAAATTAAACACAATAGAGGCTAGCCAAGCAATGTTATAGAAAAATACAAGAACAACTCTAGGAACAAATGAATCAAACAACACATATACATATTTAAATGATTCATTAAACCTTACTTGATTAAAACATGATTGGAGAAGTACAAATAGGGTTTTAGGGCCCAAACATATCCTAACAGTTGCTAAACGAACTAGGGTTTGTACCCTCTTTTTATTCTAAAGTTATTGACTCAAAACCCTAAATTCGGGTTTGTATATATAGGAAAAATGTTGTGACGGCGTCGCGTTTTAGTCATGACGCCGTCCATGAAAGAGATATTCAAGAAATAGGCGGGGTCGTTATGCTCTGACGGTCGTCGAGAGATCTTGTTACGTAGCGTCTTGGTCTTCGTTGTGACGGCGTCACGTTGAATCTGTGATGCCGTCTCCAGCTTCTGAGAACATTATATTAAGAGATGTTGGTGTAGGTCCGAAGCCTTGTCCGTTTCTTCTCTAAATGAGCCCAAGTCACGTGTAATTCTTCCAAATGCCTTCCAAATGTGAAATACCTAAAAAGGAACGATTAAGTACCTATTTTAGGCATAAATTGCCATTATAGGGGGCAAAACTACCCCAGAAAAAGTATATAAAATGACACCCAATTAACCTCACCGTCCAATGCTTGCGAACCTAAAATCAAACAGGTTGCCCTGCCAAGATACCGATACACAATTAAAGACCAAAAATTCAGCCTAAGACAGCCTGTCACCGCAAGGTAAACATATATAAGACAAAGGCTCAGTTCAATAACTATGGCTGCAGCATTCATGTTGCCCTGCCTACATATTTAGATTCATCATCGCCCTTTAAAAAAAGAACTCTTAAGCGACTGCAAATGTTATATATTGTATGCAACGCCAAAACAAATTTCGCTGAAGATTTTAAGCAAACAAATTGCATATGAAACATGTATTAGACCAAATGGAATATCACTGATGCATCACCAAATATAAACATTTAAAAAGACCAGCCGATCAATGAAGTAGGAAAACTCGTCGTTCATGCAAAGCAGCCATCGAAGCCGTGAGAGAAGCATGAAAATGGAGTAGGGATTAGTATGAGGTAAATATTGCTGGAAATGCTGTAAGACTTTTCAGAATGATTAGATTGATTTCGCTTTCCCGACAACCATCAATTATTATGATATAATAAAGCTTACATACGCACATAAGAATGTCAACATGTAAACACCCATCTAGTCCGACGTCATAGTTGGGTGCGGATTATTCGCTCAGATTAGAGCCAAAGTTTTTTGCAAAACAAAAATTCTACCATGGCTACAACGTAAAAGGGTTTTGGCCCCAAGGTGCCAAGTTACAGACACAAAAGACCTACTCCCTAGCTATACATGTTCATCATTGCCTGTCAAAGTCATTAGATATGTGATAAATTTTTTGCTAATATCATGCATGCCTTGATTAGAAGCCGTATATTCTAATAAGGAAGCACACGTGATAGTTCTAAAATCTCTATCATAGTCCAACGATTGGTTCTGCATCAAGTGATCGGGTAAGTCAATTTTTTTGCTTGATTGATCATATGAACGCAGAACCGCTTATACGAACTGGAAGAAGTTTTAACTGTAAAACCAAAACATAAAGATAAACATTGCTGCACATGTGTTCTATAATATGAGCATGTTACCTGATACAACCATGCGTGCCCGTAAAGCCGGGAAGACTGCCATGGCTGCATTAGTCTAAACCCCCTCCAAGATACGAAAATCCTCACACTTTGTATAACACACGTATATGAATACTCTACTCCCAAAAACGTGTAAACAGATGCGCGCCTTATAATAGTTGGTATCTACTTTTTTTATCCCTATCCCACTCCCGTACTATTTTCGCTGACCATTGAATCCATCACCATCAGACAAAGAGGAATCTGAATATGAAAAATAGATCTGAAAAGGAAAAAAAAATAAATCGTGAAAATTCTGAACTGAAAGAGAAAAACCAACCACCCCTCGATGGCTGCAAATCAGAATTCGAATGCCTCTCCACACATGGGTATTATCACTTTGATTATTCAATCATCAATTGGATTTCATAATATACGAAAGCCCCTACAGTATCCTATAAATAACAAATCTTCCATAAATACAAAAGGTATATGCAAGTATACCTAATATGCAAGTCCATGCACGTAAATCCACCCTGCCATGGCTGGCCCGCATGACAGTAGCATGCGAAAGTAGGATACTAGTAGTCTAGAGTGAAAGCGAGTAAAAAGGACGCAGACTTTCAACAACCATTAGTATTATGTATAATGAGGCTTAGATATGCAAGTAAGCTCTTGACATGAAACACCCAACATAGCTGCAAGCATAATTTAGGTGCAGATTGTTCAGCTGAGATTAAAGCTTAAGTTTATGCAAAACAGAAGTCCGTCATGGCTGCAAACGTAATAGTTTGCCAAACCAAGTTACGGACACCCATGACCAGCGGAAAATACATGATCAAAAAAACTAATTTATTACCAGGATTCCGGTTTTCTAGTTGAATTCAAAGACAGACTAATGCAAATGCTCAGTTCGATAAGTGTGGCCGCAAGCAATTCATGCCGCCTTGCGTACATATTCAAATTTATCATCGCCTCTTTTCAACTAAACACATCTGCCATGACTGCAAAGATTGCAAACTGCACTACCAACACAAACCTATATCACTCATGAAAAACGTGGCTATGCACGAAAAATATTAGTGAAACACCAACTGGCTTAAGGAACGATTCATGAACTTGTTACACTCTAAGCAAACCCCAAATATGAAACATCTATGAGAACAGTTAATGCATCACCAATGATAAACGTCTGCGTGCACGAAAGACATGAGTGACACACCAGCTGGCCTAAGAGATGGTTCATGGACATGTTATATTGGCTATAAAGTCGGGAAAACTGCCATGGCTGCATAAGCATGAACTCCCCGCCAAGATATGGAAATCCCTGCACTTTGTATACCATACAGATATTTATACATTTCACTGAATTTACTTTTTTCTGCCCCTCTCCGACTTCCATCTTATATTCCCTCAGCTACTGAACGACCATCAAACAAAGAGAGATACAACCCAACATGGCTGCAATCTACGATTATCATTGATGCCCGCACGACAATACATGGTAGCTTGAAAAACTCTTGATGATTTGATTACTTATCGTAGTTTCAAAATAATAAATGCACTTTGAATAATCCCGAGTAATTAAATCCTCCATAAAATACAATACGTGCTAATCAACACGGGTATCATTTTCCTCGGTGTAGGAATGAAATTCACTTCATGATATAAATCGACTTTAATGTCATTTAAGTTTTGGATTTGGATTCTAAATCTAATAACGCAAAGGGAAGCAAATAAAAAGGCACACTAAACTAGAATTAAAGGCAGAACGAAATTCTAATGACAATTAAACACTTAACGATTAATTAATGACTAACGAACTAACGGATAAACAAAAATATCAAAATAAACTCTAAAAACTCAAAATGCAAATTTCTAAACTAAAATGACTTAAACTATTTTTTAAATGACAGAAAATATTTTTTTGGATTTTTAAACTATTTAAAACTATTTTTTAAACTAAATAATACTAAAAATGAAATTAAAAATACTAAACATAATCCTAAAATTTTTTAAAAATACTAGACATTAATCTTGAAATTTACAAAGAAAAACGAGACAATAAGCCTAAGCTAATAAGCTGTGAAAATACGATTAAGCAAATAAGCTAAAACTAAAAGTTCCTATAAGAAATAAATGTTGCAATTACTAAATGAAAAAGTCCACAGGGCGCGTTGGTTAAGGTGTTGGTGTGTTAAAGGAGAGGTCACAGGATTCAGACCTGGTGACTACCTTTTGCAAATTAATTTTATTTTTCATTTTCTTATAAAAAAACTTATAAAATAACAAATTTTAAGAAACTTTAATAAATGGGCTTTATGACAAAACTTGAAAATAAGCAAGAAAAAGTTTATGAAACCGATGACATTTTGTTATTTTTTTCTTTTTATTTTTAATTAATATTTGTTTGAAATAATAATAAGCTCAAAAATGACCAATAAGCTAAAAACAAACCTATAAGCTAGAAACAAACCTCATTCTAAACATAATAAGTACTTAGGATAAGAAATTAGCAAAATCAGAAAGCTAAAAACCAAGTAAGCTCTTAAGACAGTGGACTAAAAAAACATAAATTAAGGACTTTTGACAAACTTTAAGCTAAGATTAAAAGACTAATCAGCAATGAGGATAAGCTACAAAGCAAAAACAGATTAAGACTAATAAGCTAATGACTCAAATAAGCAAGATTTAAGCAAACTTGGTAAAGAAATAAGCTAGAAACATAAATTTTAAAAAGTACAGATCTCCACTACTTTATTTTTGGCTTTTTGAAGAAAATTGACACTTTTAAGCTTAAAATTAAGACTCTAAAATACTTTCACCAAACTTAAAAACTTAAAACAGATTTAAACCTTTCTACACTAACCTGATTTTTACAAAAACTAACCTAAGATAAGCTAAAATAAGCCCTTATTTGATCTGCAAACCTAGACCCTTAAACACTAATACTACTTAAACTAACCAAACTGGGCTTAGCTCAGTTGGCCACCTAGGTCTCCTAAGAGCATTGGGGGAGGTTTGTTATCATGTGAGTCTCAGGTTCGAGCCTACGCTGAGTTATCCTACTAGTGGGAATACTTGTTGGTCACTACCACTCAGAACGTCGAGACTCTGACTCACGAACGATTGTATTGAACTAACTCGCTGTTCTAAAAAAAACATAATACTAACTTAAACTGGTTTTAGCCTAGAACTACTTAAAATGCTATTTACAAAGGTATAAACTCAAATCATAAGTGCATTGGATGCATATAAAAACTCATTAGAACAACAAAACCATCCACTTTTCTAGTATCATTTTAAGAAATTTATCAAAAAGCCAGTACTGAAAAACAAAAGGACTAACATGACTTGCAATTAATGGATACAAACATAGAAATTTAATAAAACTTGTTCAAAACTGATAAAAACCAGCATTAAGACTTAATTTGAGCTTATGAAATAACCAAAATGCATAACCAAAAACAGTATTGCAATCTATTTAATAACCATTTTAATATTGCTTATCCCAAACACCCCTTAAAGTTTTTAAAAAATCATTTAAAAATACCCACTTGTTGCTATAAGAATCAAATAAATCAATCGATTCATAAAAGGTCTTACGACGCGTGGCTGCAAACTTTAAAAAAAGCCTGCCACTTCAAAATGCGCAGCCACACTCACCCAAATTTTGGTCAAATAAGCGTTCCAGGAGTGCAATCAAATGTTATACTGAACAGACCTGTTTATAGTCATCCATCGTCTGATCAAGTAACCACAGTGATCGACCCATAATGGCAGCAACTACTAACGATCGTGATGCACTCCAAAAAAAACGTTTTTCTCTTTCACCCATCAGGGTTAAGCAACTAATTATAAACGCACGTAAGCAACAATATCTTTATCGCCTAAAGGCACCAGAATCCGTAACCAAATAACTAAGGCACAAATTATGATGCCAACATAACATAAAAGAACAGCAACCCGCCATGGCTACAAACACAAACTCGTGATGCCTCGCCATAATACGGGTCGCTTTTACCCATACAAATACGTCTGCCATGACTGCAAACTGACGAAGCCTGCCCCACCAAAGAAACAGCGACCCGTCATGGCTGCAAACACGAACTCGTGATACCCCGCCAAGATACATGTAGCTTTACGCATTAAGAACAACCACACATTTGCTGCAAACAAAGAACAAAAAGATAAATGCTATTATCAAATAATCATTCCAAAATTCGAACCCCAAACATCCCTATTTTCACAAATCCAAACCCCAAACATCCCCATTTTTTTGACAAGTTTAAAAATCCCAAAATCTATATCGATAATTCCACAAATCCATACACCAAACATAAACCCTAAACTAATTATGACATAAACCATAAACTAATTTTGACATAAAGCTTAAATAAAAAAAACAGGTAAAATCTTACCAGTTATTTCAATAGGTCTAAGTATGAAAACCGCAACCAAACCACCAATCAACAGCGACCACTCTTTAGTAATTATGGCCGGAAGTGGAAGATGGACCAAAGAAGTAAATACCAACTATTGGAACGCATGGACTTGGCTGCACGCTTTCTCAACAGTGACCGCTCTTTAGTAAAATGTAAAATACATTCATGCATCGCCATCCACACAAAGAAAAACAATACATATACAACAGTAAAAGCACCAAAAGTGCAACAGAAAATGGGCTAGTAAATATCGTCGGAAGAGAAGATAAAAATGAAAAAAGAACATAGTAACTATCGCCGGAAGTGAGAGGGGGAAGAGAAGATAAAAATGTGTTAGGATCTTAAACTAGATAGATCTTCTAGCCTTTGTGGTTGTATAATACTTATGTAATCACAAGCATATACGTGAGAGACTCTAACAATTGTTTAGGCGGAAACTAAACAATACAGAATAAAGAAGAACAAATATAAATAATGATCCTCTATGGATCTCTCTATTAATAATAAATTGTTTTTTTAATTTGTAATCGATCCCAAACCCTAATGCTCAAGGTTTCTTTTATAGAGAAGAAACCCTAAATTGCTCAACAAGATTCCTAAAAACGCGTAAGAGATAAACATCAATCTCTTCCTAATATATCTCATTCCTATATTAATGAGATAATTCTAGAATATAACTATAATTCCTTAATTACATTAATCACGTCTATAAATAAGATCAGCAGATTCTATCTCTGTCAGCAGAAACGAGAACATGACCAGCAGAAACATAATCAGCAGGAACGACTTAATGCCATCAGCAGAAACGAACATCTCTAACAGCAGAAACGACACTTAGTCGTTTTCAATTATTCCCAACAATCCTCCCCTAAACTTGGTTTTGACTCCGTTAATTCCAAGTTTCTAGATAGATCTTCCAGTTTAATTCCAAGTTTCTAGATAGATCTTCTCGAAGCAAGAGGATTGAGTTGGTCAGCCAGAACTAATTCGCAGATACAAGGTGGAACCAGCAGCAGCAGAAAAACTGTTTCAGCAACATTGAATACAGCACGCATCAATGAAAACAAGCATGAACTCGATGAACTCAGCAGAGCAATGATAGAAGCAACATCAAAAGAAGAGTAGCTTCCAGTCTTTGCAGCAACATAAGTAGATTTGTTAGCCTTTACAAGTAGCTACTCAGCTTGGGCTAGTTGATACTTTGGTGAGAACAAGCCACCCTAGGTGTAACAAAATCCAGTCAATTTCGAACATGAATCAAGGGTGAATTGGAATACCATTACAACTTTTGGAAAACACGTCACAGACATACAACGGATTTGACATGTCTTTACCTATAGCCGTTTGCTCAGGACTAGCCAACTCTTCATACACAGAGTAATATGGTGAGTCGATAACCATACAATTTTTAGTAAATTGTCAACTATCAACGGATTTGAGAAAGTCTTTACCAAGAGTCGTACCCTCTTGGACTAGTCATTTTTCATCCCAACAGGAACATAGGCACATGAATACATCCGTTTTTGGAACCTGGCATCCTTCATAGGGTTTGAGAAGGTATTTACAAGAGGCCGTTCCCTTTGTACTAGCCACGCTTTGTTACTAGTACATGGTGAGTGAAGGCATCGGGATTTTTAGCAAACCCTTACAGCTATCAACGGATTTGAGTTACACAACCAAAGCCGTTGCAATGGTGAGGCTGACTCTTTATTGTGTTAACATGGTGAGCTAAATCATCATTATGGGTGCGTTCAAGCACTAACACCAAAATATGCAACACTATTCTTTACTACTCTATAAACATATTACTGGGGATGTGATTAAAATTCTAAGGATGATTAAATGCTATTTTTTTAAAATTAAATAACAAAAAAACTATTGAAGTAATACAAAACAGTACTCAGAAACATCTTACATAGGAGCAGATGCAAGACACTCATATGCTGCCTTAAGCCATGTCTGGTCCGTCTGATTAATCATTCACGCAACAAATAAACATCCCGACAATATGAGGGTGGAACGGTGGCATGTGATAACATACGTTCAGCAGTGTTGCCCAGATAGGCTTGGGACATTGTCCACAAACATATACACAGTTTCCCATTTGTCAAATCCAGGACCATGAACAGAAACTCTTAGAGACAACTTTGCTTCACACAATCCATTCATCTTGTGTGCGCCAAAAGTCTTCCACCTCATCAGAATGAAGTGACAGACACAACAGATTCACATTCCTCCAGAGATCTAATCCAACATCTACATCTGGGTTTAACCGAAAGTACCTATTCATCCTTCGACGCAAAAGAAGGAGATCCTCACGATAAACATGTAGGTTAGAACTCTTTCAGAAGGGTAAAGCACTTTCGCCGCTGTTCTCCTGATATAAACATGATAAATAAGTGTTACCAAGCGGCAACTCACAAATCTACCAATCTGTAAATGCACAATATGGAAGAGGGGGAATATATTTCGCCATGCATCATCACTGCTTACTCTCAGAATGCAAAAGTCCCTCAACAGGTTATCCCATAGGAAGTCATCACTTCTCACACTCAGTGTTTACGCGAGACGAGGAGGAGAAGCGGCAGATTCAGTAACGGTTTCAACCTTAACCCGTGGATTAACAATCTTTAATCCGATAGCTTATCCACATGCAAAACACCATACCAAGAAATAGACTTCCCCTAAAGAGAATTCAGCAAGCATTCGTCATACGTGTCAGGAGTAGCAGCAACTCGTGAAATACCATTGATCTTCCTCATCACTTTCATGAAAAGTCACATTAATCTCTGATGGGATTCAAACAAAACATCAATTGTATGTGTTCAGTAGAGGACATTTGACGGTGAAGAACTAGCAGAGTATCTTGCAAACGGTGAACTCTAATTCCTACGCCAACGCACCAGTGAAACCAGCAGATCATGGCTGCTGGTGTTGTGACAGTAGAGTTAGTAACTGGAGCACAATTGACTACTAGCAGGTTTAGAACTACCACCACCAAGCAGAATTCAGGGTCAATCTGCAAGCATGAGTTGTAGCAGCAGGAACCACTAGCTGGCTGTGGAAGAAGCAAAGTTCAAACCCTTTGTCTTTAGAAGGAGGATCAGTCATGGCAGGCTTGAGTCGAAACAGGTTGTACTGTGCACTCAAAAGCGACCTTTTCAAGGCGTCTTACAAAATATAACTCGTACTTCTTCAACCCCACCGAACTATTTTTGATTCATAGCCTTGACGTCTTTCATTATGATGGTACCATTATGAGCTGCACACCATTGATTTTTAACCAAGTTGCGCATCAGCTGTGTGACCTCAGATTTCTTCAATGGCTTACCTTTGAGAGCTCGATACCGTAAATCTGCCAAGGCTCGCTTCTTCTGTTCACTTAACAGCGTATGCGCTTAATAAAGTTCCCCTCGTTTTACTTCAGCGCCAATATTCTATTTGGCAATTCGCAGGATTAGAGCCAACTTGCATCATCTAGTTTCAACAGTTGTTTTGTCATACGCAATCATGAGTTTGTCTAATTCCTTTGCGCGCTCTTCGAAATATTTGGAATTGTATTCCATGAGCCAAATCCTCAGCCCCGTAACTGTTGAACCAAACGCTCACTAGCCTGTTCTTCTTCGAAGCATTTCCGGGCTTGTGCATCCTCTGCAAGAAACTCAGTAGGTATATCCAAATCATGCATAGGAGCTTTTCCCTTATCAGCAGCAACAGAAGGACCAGCAGGTTCAGCGACTGCTGTCCTGGCACGACGATAAGCAGACCTCTTATGCCTTAGAGGAACCTCCTCTTCTTCTCGTTCCTCCACATCATCAGAAGGAATAGCAGGTTGATCATGACATGAGCTGTAGAGATGCCATACGGGATATCCATCGAGGATCAATATCTCTGATATACCCACAATCCCCTTCCGCTGATGTGGCTTCACACAAACGTGCATCCCTCAACTGTGTAACTGTTTTCTCCAACTTCTTGACTCTGGAAACAAGAGTCAAAATAGCACCCCCCCATTATCTTCTTCGACTTTCAAGCTCCATTTTCAAGGAGTTCTTTACGTTCCCTAATCCTGTCTTAGCTTTGGAGATAAACTAGTTAGAAGTGCTGGGTCCTCATGCCCTCCAAGCAGCATCGGTGTTGGTGTTGCGAATATCAGGGACCGAACAGGTGACCTCATGGAATCACCATGGAGTGGTGTCATATCCATGGAAAGAAATGATATTATCAAGGTCCTCAGGCTCAAGATAGTTGTCAGGCCTAGGTTGGGGACCAAAGATAACGGGTTCCTCAAGGTCAGGGGCAACAAAATCATGGGGTCTGGGCTGTGGGCCAAAAATAATTGGTTCAATAACATCAGGGTCCACATACCCAGCTGGTCTAGGTGCAGGGCCAGACACTAATGGCACCTCAAAGTTAAAGGTCTGAGCTGGCGGGGTAGGTGGAGACGCAGGCTCAGGAGTAGGATCCCTAATGGGAGAATGTTCAGGAACATAAGGCCATGGTCTCCAGTCATTAACAGGTGAGACAGGGTTAGGGACAACCCATTCTGTCTCAGGAATGGTAGGTGAAGGAGAAGGTGGTCTCTCAGAGACAGGCTGCTGCTCCGGTGTGGGTTCTTGGATAGAGGAAACCGGAGTAAAGTGAGGAACAAGGGGTGCCTCAGCTGCACTACCAGCAGCTTCATTGACAGCAGCATTGTCCTCATTAGCAGCATCATCACTACCAGCAGCATCATCGCCAGCAGCAGCAATGGCAAGCATGGGGGTGTCAAAGGTATTGGCTGACCCTCCCATTTGAATTTCATATTCGCAAACATTTTCCTAGTAAAGGCAAATGTTGGTCTAGGGGTGCGGTCAGCTGTCTCTAATGCCACAATCATTTGTAAAAACCTTGGGTACATTAAATTTTTTTGCTTTTTAGCCTTAAGATTCCCAATCATCCCCTCTAAAATAAATCGAGCGAAATTATATACCCTACCAGTCGACAAACAAATAAGGGCTGTGGCAATGGAACTCGGAAACTGATTCCAACCTCCAGACTTCGGACTCAGACAGTGCATAATAGTGTGCACCAAAAATCTCCATTGAGGAGATAAATGGATCTTAAGAAAGGTGAGAGTCCGATCCGTCGGATACCCAATAACCCTCATACCCTCAAGAATATCATTAATGGGCATGTCAAAAATGCCATTGGCATCGTCAAATTGTAACTGAGTCCTAATGAGAGACTCAGTTACGACCACCTCACGGCCGTCAATAGTGGCGACTAGGTCATGAGACCCAGCAGCATTTGGGCGAACAATAGCTGTTGCCCAAAATTGTTTGACCAATGAGTCAAACACGACCGGAGGGGCATGAGTCAAAGCGTACCTTAATGGAGAATGGTCCAAATAACGGAGGATATCTGTGAAGTCCTCGCAGCCTCTTTCCCTTCCCAAATATGCGATCTTGTTGTGATCATCGTTGTACTTGAGTGCCGCCATTGGTGATGATTGCAGTTAGGTTGAAGATACAGAGTATGCAGAGGCAAAAGATGTTGGTGTATGTGTGGGAAAGATGAAAAATTGATTTGCGATTAATTAGGTTAATTTTGTCCAATTTATGAAAAGATATCCTTTTAATTTGATTGGTAAAATTTTAACCTTGGAAGTTGAAATAATTAAGTGAAAAGCAACTTGGACGCCGCCTGTTCAGGCAAGTGGTAGCCGCCAATCACCATTTAAACTAGATTTAAAACGAAAACTATTCAACTTCCATTTTAAGACCAGCAGGTATAAAGTCAAACATCAGTAACCACTCTTAAAACCAGCAGAAACAAGTCAAGCAGCAGAATTAATATATGAGCAGCACAAACTATTCATTCAGCAGATACATTGATACACCAGCAGGAATGGAGACTACCAGCAGAAACTGAGTGACTAGTGGCAGAGACCAACCAACCAGCAAAATCAAACTGAGCACAGCAGAAACTAAGTTGAGACAGCATAAACAAGTGACTACCAGCAGAAATAACTCAGCCAGCAGAAACATGATACTACCAGCACAAACTAGTTCAGCAGCATAAAAGGATGTATTGACAGCATAAACAACTCCAGCAGCATGAATGTATTCAGCCAGCAGAAAGATTCAACCAACAGCAGAAACCGTGCAAACAGCAGGAATACACACCCTATCAGCAGAAATGAATCCACCAGGAGAAGTATGCCTACCAGCATGAACACGGAACCAACAGCATAATCCATAGCTACCAGCAGAAACAAAGCATCCAGCAGGAAGAATAACTCCCAGCAGAATCATAGTACTACCAGCAGAAACCAACCTGTCAGCAGGAATAATGTACAACTAGCAGCAGTATTGACTACCTGCAATCACAAGAAAATAATATCCCACAAAACACCATATCTACCTGCGAAAAAGTTAGAATATACAAGTATACAACAACAAGCCTCCCCTTAGGCTTATACCTCCCCTCAATTCACGAAAGAGGGATTCACCATTCCAATATGGACCACCAGATACTCAAATCTCGGTCCATCAAATGCCTTGGTCAGTAAATCAGCCACATTATCATCGGTGTGAATCTTCAGCACCTGTATCAAGTTCTTTTCATTGGCATCTCTTATAAAGTGATGCCTAATCTCAATATGCTTGGTCCTTTGATGAAAGACTGGGTTCTTCACAATGCATATGGTGCTCTGGTTGTCTATGAAGATTTTGGTATTCATGAAGTTGAATCCATAATCCAGCAACTGGTTCTGAATCCAGATTACCTGTGCACAGCATCTAGCACGGCTAACATAGCTCGTCTTCTGTTGAAGGAAGTAGCCACAATAGTCTGCTTCCATGCACTGAAAAAAAAAGAAGCCATAAATTAACCTTCCGCCCAGAGATTGAGACATCTTACCTGTAGTGGATTTCCTATCCCCATGAGAACCAGCATAATCACTAATCACTGTAGGCTTCAAGCTGAAAAAGAGAATCTTTAGGGAACCACAACATATCCGAATTTGGTTGCCCTTTTAGATACTTGAACAATCTTCTGACTGCATTCAGATGAGAAGGTCAGTGGAGTAACTTGATGTCTGGAACAGGCACTAACTAACTGCTAAACATTATGTCAGGTCTTTAAGCTGTGAGATACATAAGTGAACCAAATCATGATCTGTACAAAAGTACATTAACGGGAGGAATCAATTTCATCTTTAATTTGGTCTTTAGCATCTTCGATTAGGGTGTGTGTATGCAGTTCTTGACCAGATTCCCTGTCAAACCTTTTGTAAGCATGTCTTTAACATACCTGTCATGGCTGATAAAAGTACCACCGATGGCCAACTGTTTCACCTGGTAAACCTAAGAAAAAGTCATCTCTCCCATAGCACTCATTTCGAAATTCTCCCTTCATCAACACCTCTCAAATTCGCACACCAGCTTTATTGTAGTTCCAAAAATGATGTCATCCACATAAACCTGTACCAAAATTTATCCCTGGGAATTCTTTCTTGATGAAAAGATGTCTTGTCAATAGCACCTCTTCTATAATTGTGTTGTAACAGAAAAGCAGACAATCTTGATAAATCCAAGCTCTAGTTGCTTGATGAAGTCCATGATAAACTTAACCACTCGGTACACATGCTTTTGAAGAATAGGATCTTCAAAGCTTTAGGCGAGTGACATACACTTCTTCTCAATTTCCTCCATAGAGAAAGGCACTCCTTAACATCCAGCTGATATACCAGGAAGCCCATATAGAATCAAAAAGCCAAAAACAGTCTGATTGCCTCTATTTTGTCCACTGTGTGCATATAACCTCATCATAATCAATGCCCTCCTCTTGTCGTGTCCCAGTGCAAACTAACCTTGCTTTATTCCGTACAAACTATTCCACTGGCATCCTCTTGTTTTTTCAAAAATCTATTCTGCTATTTGTCCTATTGCATGTTTGCCGTCAGGTAAAGGACAAGTTTCCAATACTTGCTGGTTGAAGAATTGTTGCATCCTTCTTGCATAGCAACAAACCCAATCAGATCCTCATGTGCTTTAGCTATACTAGTTGGTTCTAACAGAGAAAGGAACAACCAAACAGAAATGAATTTTGATACTGTATGATTGGTCCTTTGTTATCTAGAAATATATCCAATGAAAGCACTTTCCACCAAACTTGGATTTTGAGCTCTTGCTTTCATGTCAAACTGCTGAAAGAAGCGGAGATCACCAAGAAACGTGACTGAGGATGAATTGGTATTCACCCTTCTTGTAGGAACAGGGATTTACGTCAACAAGACATGTGCTAAATTCGTAAGGAGTAAAGCACTAAAGTACATCAGCATAATAGGACGATGTAAGAAGCCAGATGAGAGTTTGATCCAGCCACACATCAGAAGTGGACGGGAAATCGTGTAGTGTTTTCCACTGAGCCCAATGGTTGACCAGAGAGGAAATGTTAGAACCAATCAGCATGTACAGGAATGAAGTCAGCAGAAACAGATGTACTGACAGCAGGATTGCCCTTACCAGTGATAAGTGTAGAATACACATATCTATTTATGCTTAAAATAACCCAAATAAACCCAAAACGGATCAAAAATGGCAAAAATGTGCTTGTATCTGAGTTTTATGTGTGCAGGTATGGATATGTCAAATATCACAAGAAATCAGTCAAAAACGAACACGAGAACGGATGAGTGATCAAGAAGCTAAAGAAATCAAAAGCCGAAGCCAGAGAGATCATGCCTCAGCCTTCTACAGTCAATTGCAAGAAACCACAGTCAACCAAACCCAACTCCATTATTTTATAAGTTCAAGGGGTGATTTTTGCAATTAGTGAAAGTTGTTTATAAGCCTTGGAATTGTGCTTGCCAAACACAAGGGCCAGTTATGCAATTCCCTCATAGATACAAAAGTCGCGGGTCATATGAACCGGGTCAAACTACCCGGGTGTCCACCTTTCAGCCAATCACAGCCAAACCCCTAACCCAATTCAACCCGATCCTACCCCAACCCTAACCCGACCAACCCGGCTTATGTTATAACTTTTTAACATTTACTGTGCACTCATTTTCCCCCAATTTCGATTTACTCTCACTCACACACACATGAACACACACGAACACACCCATGAACCCTAGTTTCTTAACCACTCACCCCAATCCTAATTAACCATAGGGTTAATATCCCCCTCACACTCCTTAACCATCCTGTCACCATCAATCATAAACCTTAACCCATTCCACCCTGGCATAATCTCACGATTCGATTGGATGATGTGACGTGTATGATTGCTTTCACTCACATAACTAACACACCAAGCCACATCAATGATCCGTGTGCACCCTCTTTAATCCAACGGCCTAAAAACCATATCAAGGAGAGAGAAGAGATGGAGGGTCAAGATGAAGAAAAGAAGGATCGAGAAGAAGGATGGGAGCTCAAGTTTCGGGTATAAATACCCCCATCATTCCAGCTTCAAGGGGAATAATTTAGGGTGATTTTTAGTTTATTATTGTAGTAGTTTAATTTTTCAATTCAGTTTTCTTTAGTAATGTAATTTCAATTTAATGTTATTTTATTTCGAATTGTAAGAAACTTATTTCAGTATTAATTAAAGTGTTATTTCATATTAAATTGTTTCCTCATTTAAATTCTGTCAAAGAGTTTGTGTTTGTTATTGTTGAAATTGAACAAGACATTGACACTCTTGGAATTGGATGGCGGCTGAGTGTTCAATGGGGTGTAGTAGGCTGAGGGTCAGCTTATAGGTTAGATTAGGATTGTTGTTTATTGATTTAGGGCTTATGTGAATAAGCCATAAGCTCAGAATAAGCTGTTGCTTTCCTGTTCTAGCTGGAAAGACAAGGTACACCTTATTTAAGTTTTACATTTTTTCTTTTTCTTTTCTAAATAAGCTGTTAAGTTTCAGTAGTTAAATAAGTTGTTTTGGATTTGCTAAAATGTTTGATTAAGCAGAATTTATTGAGTAGTTAAAATCTGTCAAGTGCTTAAAATTTGCTTTGCTCATTTAGTTTTAGAGATAGAATACTAAGCTTCTAAGAGCTTATAAGCTAATAAGCTCATACAGCTTATTTTGAATAAGTAGAGTTAAGTTTTATTCTTAAAAAGCTAAGCTAATAAGCTGTTTAAGGGATGCTGTTTGTTAAAAGTTAGGTGTTGCAGGGACCTGTTTTGTAACTTTTGAAAGTTTCTGTTAGTTAGAACTTTTCATAGTTAGTCCTTTTAACTTACACAGTTAGTCCTTTTTATTTTCATAGTAAGTCCTTCGTTAGATTAAATAGTTAGTCTAGTTAAGTCCCTAGGTTAAGGGACTATTTCTGCCATAGGTTCGAACTGTGTGTTTTTTATAAAACTTTAAATTTTACCCCGCCTACCCTTATCTTTACTTTTTGTCACTTTTAGCCCATGTGTTTAATTTGATTTAGTTTAAGTTTTATAAAAAATAGTTTTTTTTATAAATAATAAATTAAGTTTTTAGTTTAATTAGTTAAATTAGTTTTTAATAAATAGTTTAAAATTAGGGCTTTTAATAAAATTAATTTTCTGCATT
>BQNB010053890.1:8278-29502 GCA_026074375.1 Tanacetum coccineum | reverse complement strand
CTAATAAATTTAAACATTTTCTAAATTGTAGATGACTACTACCGTAGTAAACAATTCATTATTTAGGACGTTTTTTGAAAAACAAAAATTAACTGGAATCAACTTCATGAAATGGTATCGCAATCTTTGGATTGTGCTCTCTGTTGAAGACAAGTTACCATTCTTAGAGCAGCCAATACCTGCTATGCTAGTTCCAGCTGAAGGACAAGTACTTACTTCGGATGTCCTTAACACCTACACTGCTTAGGTTAAGGCTTCGAAGGAAATTGCTGGTCTAATGCTTATGACCATGGACCCAGATATCCAAAAGAATCTGGAACACCTTGGTGCATATGATATGCTAAAGGAACTAAAAACGTTGTATGCACAGCAGGCATATCAGGAACTTCTTTAGACCGTGCGAGAATTCCACGCGTGCAAACAGGAAGAAGGACAGTTTGTTAGCTCTTACGTTCTCAAAATGAAGAGCTATATAGACAACTTGGAACATCTCAGTCATGCCATGACTCAAAACCTTTCTGTAAGCCTTATCTTGGTCTCACTGAGAAAGGAATATGATGGTTTTGTGTAGAATTATAACATGCATAGCATAGGGAAGACCGTGATGGAGTTGCATGCTATACTGAAGCTACGTGAGCAAACTATGCCTCCATAAGAAGTTGCACCTGCTCTTCATGCTATAAGAGCAGGAAGAATCCAAAAAAACTAAAAGAAAAATCGCATAAGGCTGCTAAGGGGAATCAAGGGAAAGGCAAAGCAAAGATAGGCAATGCACTTGTGCCTGCGCCATCTTTTGCTCCAAAACCCAAGAATCCTCCAACACCCTAGAAGGATAATCCAGCGAAGGACGCGATCTGCCACCAATGTCGTGAAGTAGGTCACTGGAGAAGGAATTATCCCATTTATCTCGCCGAGTTGATGAAAAAGAAGAATCTATCTCAAGGAGCTAGCACTTTAGGTATTTTTACCATAAAACTCTATTCTTTTCCTAGTACATCTTGGGTTTACGATACGGGTTATGGTACTCATATCTGTATAACTACTCAGGGTCTCAGGGGAAGTAAGAAACTGAAGCCAGGAGCTTTAAGTCTGTTTGTAGGTGATGGTCATCGTGCAGCAGTTGAAGCTACTGGAGAATTTCACTTGTGTCTTCCTAGTGGACTTGTTTTAATTTTACATAATTGTCATTATGCGCCCTACTAGAGGCATCATTTTAGTTTCACGTTTATACAAGGATAGTTTTGTTAACTGCTTTGAGAATGATAATTTAATTTTTGTTTCTAAGAATAATTTGATTTATTTTAATGCTATCCTACGGGATGATATTTATGAAATTGTTATGTCTTCTTCTAATACAAATGATAGTTCTATGTTTGCTGTTAGCAATAAAAGAGCCAAACTTAACTTGGACTCTGCTCTCTTGTGGCATTGTCATCTTGGACAGATTAGCAAGAAATGCATAGAGAAGTTGTAACATGATGGACTTCTCGATTCAACTGACATCAAGTCTTTTGAAAAGTGTGTTCTTTGTATGTCTAGAAAGATGGCAAGAAAACCTTATTCACATCAATTGGAAAGGGCCAAAGATCTACTTGGACTAATCTACACCAATGTATGTGGTCCATTTAAGATTATGTCAAGACAAGGAGCTTACTACTTCGTCACTTTTACTGATGACTTTAGTCGTTATGGCTATGTTTACTTGCTTAAACATAAACATGAAGTGTTTGAAACTTTTAAAGTATTTCAAAAGGAAGTAGAAAACCAACTCGGGAAGACCATTAAGTCACTACGTTCTGATCATGGAGGTGAATATATGAGTCAAGAGTTTTTGGATCATCTAAAGGAGCATGGGATTATTGCCCATCAAACTTATCCTTACACGCCACATATGAATGGAGTGTCTGAGAGGAGAAATCGAACACTGCTAGACATGGTTCGCTCCATGATGAGTCAAACTACTCTTCCAAAGTCCTTTTGGGATTATGCCCTTGAGGCTGTTGCACGCATTCTTAACATGATTCCAACTATGAAGGTTGATAAGACACCATACGAAGTATGGCATGGGCAAGCCCCTAAGTTGTCTTACTTAAAAGTCTGAGGTTGTAAGGCACTTGTTAAGCGTGATACACTTCCCAAACCTGGCAAACTGGAACCCAAACCTATTAAGTGTATCTTTGTAGGATACCCAAAGGAAACGATGGGATATTCTTTCTACTACCCACCTGAGATCAAAGTCTTTGTTGCTCGAAATGCTCTATTCCTTGAGAATAGTCTTATAAATCAAGAAGCAAGTAGGAGTCTAGAAGATCTTGAAATCATTCAAGAAGAAGATACACATCCTTCTGTAGACACTAGCTTATATCATGAAGAGGATGATCAAGAAATTGATGAACCTCAAAGTGATATCAATACCATTCGTAGGTCTACAAGGACACGCCATGCCCCAGATCGAATGTGTTTATACATCGATGTTGAGGAACATAAGTTAGGGGATCTCAATTAACCCGCTAACTATAAAGCCGCATTATTGGATCCTAAATCTAACAAATGGATTAATGCTATGAATGTGGAGATGCAATCCATGAAAGACCACAAAGTCTGGGAGTTAGTTAATCTTCCTCCTGACGGAAAAACCGTTGGTCATAAATGGCTCTTCAAAAAGAAGACCGTCATGGATGGCGCAGTACATACCTATAAAGCTTGTCTGGTAGCAAAGGGCTTCACTCAAACCCTAGGGATTGATTATGAAGAAACCTTTTCTCCTGTTGCGGACATTAGAGCAATTAGGATTCTTATAGCCATAGTTGTGTTTTATGACTATGAGATTTGGCAAATGGATGTCAAAACTGCCTTTCTCAATGGATATCTCAATGAAGAGGTATACATGGAGCAACCTGAAGGTTTTGTCAGCCAGAAATTTCCAAACCGAGTATGCAAGCTGAAATGTCGTATCCAAAATATCCTACCATGTATGCAAACTTAAGCGATTTCCATTTATGGACTTATGCAAGCATCAAGGCAATGGAATATGGGATTTGATGATGTAATATGGAAATTCAGGCTTTAGCTCAAAATCCTGATGGCCATGTTGTATTTGAAAGCTTAGGAGGAGTTATCGTCGCTATCCACTAATTATATATGTCGATGAAATATTACTCATGGGAAACAACATGTCAATGCTACAAGATGTAAATTCCTATCTTGGATAGATGTTTTGCTATGAAAGATTTTGGGGTGACCTGCATATATTCTTGGAATCAAGATTTCGTGCTGGTCAAAGTGGTTATAGGTTTAAATCAAAGTGCTTACATTGGGAGAAAATCTTTTTAAAAAGTTTTATATGGAAAAATTCCAAGCGTTGAACGATCCCAATGCAAGAAAAGCTTGAATTGAGTAAGTAACAAGGGCTTCTTCGCTCCCTCCTTTTTCAACGCCTGCTTCGAGAAGGTAACAGCGCATGCTAGAAATTCCATACGCTTCGGCCAATAGGATCTAAATTATGTTTGTTGTCGCGACTAGTACTCGCTCCTAAAGTATCTGCAGAGATACATGTAAATAGATTGTGTTTAGTATATGGCTCTTGCTCACCTAAACTGACAAGCCGGATTTCTAGCAATGAATCCCATGCCATACAGAATCCTTGATGTACATGGTTTATTGTGATGCGTTCCTGGCAATGCGATTAAAGGATGATACAAAGTCTTCAGGACGGGTTATGTCTTTTTTGTCAATGTAGGAGAGCAGGAGGACTGGAAGTAGCAAGAAGCAGACTACCTTTGCGATGCTATGCGACACAATCTGAGTACATGGCTGGTCAGAAGCTGCACAATGGAATTAGCAGTTGTTGGATTAGGAAAGTTTGTGAAGATCTCTGGAGTGATGCCATCAAATAATGTGTAAACCTTTCTCTAATGCATGTCGCGCGCGCCGCCAATCTTGCCTTGCAATCATATTCGCCTCATGAACTGGCTCGTCATCGCTCAAGGCCCAGGGACCATTTTCCGCGCGGACGAATATCACTTTGTTCGAGAACAAGTCTGAGAGTGGTTGCAAATCAAGTTAATAAAAGTTTCACACAGATTGGAAAACGCTTAGGCTGATAGATCGATATCTATACTAGAAGGACTTGTACGCCTAGAGGAAAGTTAGTTGAACATGCCAATGGAATTGGACTCGATTAGCTAGTTAGTTTCATGGCATAGTCTGTTATGAATGAGATATTCTTATAGTAGTATTTGGACTAAAGGATGTTGCGTTCGCAAAACTATCTTTATATGTTGTGATATATAAGATATAAATCTGTAGTGGATTGTGTTATTGTATTTTGTTGAGGTTATTGTGATACCTCGCATGTTCATTGACATCAGTATGAGTTTCTTGCTAATCACAACTTGAGATAGCTGGATTAAATACTGTTGACTGAAATGGTCCGTTATGCTGTCATCCTAATAGAAAAAAAAAAAAAAAAAAAAAAAAAAAAAAACAAAAACACACAAAGAGAGAAAAAATATAAAAGATACAGATAGATAAAAATAGAGAATATGAAAAAAAAAGAAAAGAGCTCGCAGATATATTGGAGATCAAGACAAAGTTGTTAATCGATGTCTTTAATGGGGATGCGTTGATGTGTGATTTGATACGAGATGAAAGTATAGTTAGACGTGCAAACAAAGTACATACCAATACTTTTAAATGCTCGCGAACATAGAACTATTGACAATGATATGACTGAAGCAATTATATAGTGGATCGCTGCTTTTGATGCTTCTTGAAAGATGGCTAGTGCCCTATGAGCATTCAGTAAAAGTGATTGTCACTTTCTTATGGAGTCTTGTCATTAAGTAAATCATAAAGTAGTTTTCACTTTGCTAGGCACTTGGGGTACTAGAGATATCAACGTGTCATGGATTCTAGTGCATTATCTGGGAAGAAAGCCCACGTAAAGTATTGTAACTGATTGTATAGCAGTTAACTGAGCTAGCTATACGGGGAAATGTTTTGCCAGACATTAGGCAATAGCGAAAGATGATGGATGTCACTAAAGGTGAAAGACATTTATCGCGCAAAAGTTCACTATCTTCACGCGACCATTAAGATGGTTGATGTATAGGTTAGGGAAAAAGATTGACAAAGATGATATAATTAGACTTTGACCCTTTCACAAAGGCTTGGCATTCCCTAAGCATTCTCGAAATTTAACTTAGGAATATTCGGATTGTTGACCAGCTAGTAGTTACTTGTAACTCCTGTTGTTTGTTTACTATTGGATTAATTTTTGAATTGTAAGACAGTTTTTAATTTCTGATGAATAAAGATACTAGGATTTGTTTTTCATTCATATAATGAATGTTATTCTATATTTGCATGTTTAATCCTAAGTGCTTTGAATGATTTTGCACTATCTATCATAAGTCGTTGCTTTAATGTTGTAGTCAAATAAAAATTTGTATTGCCTTCAAATTCGTTTTGAAGTTTAATACAGCTGGGCCCCTCGTGGGATTGGTAAGAAGTGTATTGTGTGGGCTCACCCAAGATTTTCTGGTTGAAACAATTAGAGAGTTCAGTATAAAATTTGTTTTATAGTCTATGACTGGCAATACTGGAGATGAGATTACGTTAGTGAGTAAACAGTTATATCTATCTGTTTAGATTAAAGGTATATGACTTGGAGATCCTATATCCTTATTAACGATTGTGATGTTAGACAACTACCAGAAAGGCTAATAATATGATCGAATATGTATTCTATGTGCTAATAGGTTTTAATGCGGCAGGCGATGCGACACTTACTGTGAGTTATTGGATAACGTACCTACGACCCTGGCTCGGCGTCCTGTAATATCTAGCGCTAACCAGATGTGATACCACTATTAAATTTTGATTGCACAGATATGTTACTTGTGTGAGCGTATCGTTAGCTTTTATGGAATCGTAAAAGTCCAATGAATAGTTATGTGGTGTTTAGGTGAAATCTGAACTGCAAGACTCTGGAAAGATTGCTATCGGTCATTCGTACAGAAGATTAGATGCGTATCATTTAGACTGAGATATGCAAAGTAGCTTCATTAGATATGATCTTTTAGCATCGTAATATTGTTAACGATAGTTAAGTGTTTGAATGTTAACGGATGTAGTGGATACTGACTATTTGTGATTATAGCTAAACGCTAAGTACCTGAGACAAGGGACTAAAACGAAATTTGGAGATCATGGAAATTTAGAGTTTGTGTTGAATGAAATAGGATTAGCTTCAATGTTAAAGGCTTATCCTATTAGAAACTTAAAACACTAATATTTACCCTATAAATACCAAAGGGTTTTTCAAGGGTAAATACACTTGAAAAAGCCAAAATCACTTCTCTTTTGTCTTCAATATATTCGGACTGAATAGTATTAACATACTACCCTGCAATTAATTTCTTGTTTTTTACCGGTTTTACGTGATTAACGAGCTAGTTCTTGGTTAACTTGGTTTAGCCGTAGTGTACCAAGACGAGTGATTTCAATTTCCCTTTTGATTGTTCTTGGAGTTTTTTGATTCTTGGTTTTGATAGAGTCAAAAGGTATGTAACAATAATTTGGGTTAATAGTTTTTGCATGTTTAATTTGTCAGCTAATTGTTCCGCTATATTTATACTTTGATTTTATAATATAATTGTTGATGAATGTATAATTCTCATAACGCATGTCAGATGATGTTTGTAGTTTATCGTGTTGCTTGTCAAAATTGAATATGCATTAGTTCAAATGTTTTGCATTACTGTACATTGTATGAAGTGTATAATAACTGCATGTAAGTTATAAATAAAGCGTATTTTTCGGAGTGTATATGTAGAACATGCAGCAAAAGAATCCACCAAACACTTGTAGTCATCATCTATATAAGAATTCTGTTCCCGCCGTTGACCACGCCTTGATCAGGCTAAATTTTTTCCCGAAAAATTTTTTTTTTCACATGATTATGTCTGCAAGAGAAGGGTTTTTTTTTGTTACGCATTGCAGATGCGTTAACCCTCTCCAGATTGATGGCGGGGTAATTTTTAATAGAGTTCATTTTTTTAAGTATGTGAATTCGAGGTGAAATAAATGTGTTTTCTTCGCGTTGGGAGTTCCCATAGGACGGGGTAATGCAAGATTGATCCTTGATTCTCATTTGGGTATATTGACATTCTCGCTTTATGACGAGAAACATAACTGTTAAAACTATCATAATGGATATGGATCACACTTAAGATTCCAAGATATCGACTTATTTTTTCCGAATTATTTTTTTTGGGACGGTTTTGTAATATTTTTTACGGATGGATGCTTTGTGTAAGAAAATCGTTAAATAGTTAAAAGGTGAGGGTTTCCGTTTTGTCATGTTTTTTTATCTTTGGGCCAGATTTTTGGCTATTTTTGGGTTTTTATTCTGAGCTAATTTTTTCCCGGGATATTTCCTTTTTTTGTATGATTCGGGAATATTTTTTTTTCGCGTTGGGCGGAGTTTAATTTTTCCCCGAATTATTTTCTTTTTTTTGGGTACGGTGTTTCGATTCTTTTTTTTTTTGGCCGTATTTGTGGAATTGCTAATATAAATGTTTTTTATTTTTATTTTTTTTATTTGTTTTTATCGGTATCTGTAACAAAAGGATAATTATTAAAGCAAGAAATTTATAACCATTAATAAACCTGAGATTATTTTTTGAAAACATCTAAGTGTACATCATAACAAAATAAGTTAATATGTGTTCTATATATTGTAGTGTGATTATATTATTTATCTTGGTGAGGTGGTGTTTTTTGCGTAGACGGTTTGCCAAGAAATATAGGTATGAGGTAAGATATCGGATAAGTGTCTAGTGCCGAAAAAGCTCCCAAGTGGGGCTTGGTGGAGTAGAAATATGGCTAGTCCGAAATAACACGTGAATTTGACATTATAGTGATTTATTTTACTTGTGAGCAGCTATTGGGGGTGTCACACAGCGTTTTAATAGCGTACTGAATTTTGGGAGTAACAGTTTTTGCTAGTAATTACTTCATCTTGTTTAATTACATTAATGGAGACACATCATTTTCAAAGCGCCGCTCCTCCGCTACTCCCTCTCGAACCGCCAAACGAAATCCACTTAGGTATTATAGCGTTGCACAAATGAGTGAGTTTGTAAATTAGTACATAAGGTTTTATTATATCTAGGTCGATGATATAGTTAGTGAATGTGGGCTCATGTTTTTAAAGTGTTATTTTTTTTGCGTATAATGAGTTTGTTTTAAGTAGAGTGCGTCTGTATGTGTAAAATAAAAAGTGAAACATAATGAATGTGTGCATAGTTGACTCAAGTTATAAGGGTGCCTCGACGGCAATGTCTACGTATCTTACCAGTTGTGTTAAGGCTAATAGTTTTTTTTAATCCTGAACTAAATCTAGAAGGATAATAATGGGTTTGATCCTATTTTTATCCCTTTACCCGAGTAGCTCATTCATCGATTTGTGTGACAAATTCTAACTCCGAAAAACAACAAAAGTTTCAAGAACATGCGAAAGTCATAATATTTCCTTCTTTGATTCTCCAGAAAAATCGAGATCCGTCTGAGTTCAAAAACTATTTGCTCTAAAAACCGCACGTACGTCTGAGATCTCCTTATTCTCCCATGTCAATACTACTCAGATCAGATAATGTGGTCAAACTTAGTCTATCATGAAGCTGAGATGTGTATTTCATATTAATATTTGTAATAGTCGAGTTCTTCCGGCTCTATTAGACTCAATCGGCTGAATCTATCATCGAATTTCGGATACTATTAGGTGTAGTTGGCATCAAGCGAAATAAAGATTTTAATGTCCCCGGTACTTTTTATCAATTACATCGTCTATATAATTTCTCTTTAATTAATCCGCACCTTAACCATCAAGCTAGATTTCCAGTGTCCCACTCGCCAGTCGTCGTAATAGACTATAATGTGCTCGCTATAAATGCAAGTCCCTCTCTTGGCATCCCTCCTTCTTGAAAATTTAATTTACACCATCTCGATTGAACAATTGAGACTCTCCGCTACTCTCTGTATCTTATATAAATGTTTCGTTTCACCCCCTCCTTCGTCACTTCACCCTATATAAATCCGGACCATAACGTTACGCTACAATAAATATGTTTTTATTTTTTCAATAATCTTTTTCAATTTTTATTAAATAATATTATTTTTTTTTTTTTTTTTTTATTAATTTTATTTAATAATTTATTTTATTAATATATAAATAAAATAACAAAAAATATTATTACTAATAATCCCACTACCCCATTTTTTATTTTTTTATATATTTTTAATTATTTTTTTTTTTTTTAACTTTCTTAGTTTTTTTATCATTTTTTTTTATTTTTTTTTCTTTTTTTTCTTTTTTTTTTTTCTTTTTTTCCCTACTTGTTTTATTATTTTTTTTTCTTTTTTTTAATATTTTTCTTTTTTTTTATTTTTTTTTTATTGTCTTTTTTTATTTTCTTTTTTTTTTTTTTTTTATTCTTTTTGGTATGACTAATATCTGTATAGTATAAATTGTTTTTTTTTTTTTTTTCCTTTATCTTTTTTTTTTTTTTAATTTTCTTCTTTTTTCTTTTTTTTTTTTTTTTTTTTACTTCTAGACAAGTTCCTATACCCGGCCATATATCGCTAAATTAATAAATTGGAAAACTCTTATATATGTATTTGTCTCGTTTGAAATTTGTACCCACAACTATTTGGTTGATAACGCCTTTGATACCATTAAGTCAAATGTCCGGAAATATATACCAGTCTGCTACGTATCTAATACGCATCACCTTCTATCACGGTTTGTGGATTTCAAATAGCACCGAATTTAAAAATAACGTAAATATGAAGTAGCGATACTTATATTGTATTGGTGTAGAACACTTGCTTTGTACATTTACACTGCAGAGTTTTTTTTTTTCTATTTTTTTTACTTCAAATTTTTTTTCTTTTTTTTTTTTCGTGTTCTATAAATTCTTTTTTTTTTTTTTTTTGTTTTTTCTTTTTATATTATTTTTTTTTTTGTTTTTTTTTATTTTCTTTTTTTTTTATATGTTTTTTCTTTTTTCTTTATTTCTTTTTTTTTTTTATTTTTATTTTTTCTCTTTTTTTTTTTGTTTAATTATTCTTTTTTACTTTATTTTAAATTTAATTTTTAAAATCCTTTTAAGGTTTAAACGATTTTCACTTGTTCTTACAAGATAGGTACGATCAAGTTTTTTATACACAAGGTTTGTTTGTTCGCAAGGTTATAAATCCTAAAAAAAGGGTTTTCGGGTTTTGCTCCTTTTCGATTCATGCAGTAATTCGGGTTAGATTAGGGTTTACAACCCTAATTCGGTTCTTGTTTATTCGGTTATAGTTCAAGTGTTTGTTTGGCTTTTTTTTTTCTTTACGAAACTAAGCGTTACTTATACAAAACATACAATGGGTATTAGATAAAGAGGTGATAATACGACGCAAAGGTTGTATTGTGAGTTAGTCGATAGTTGACTCGTGACACGTGTAGCTAAGGATATGCGTTGTGTGATTAGATATGATTAGTTTGTTTTGACGCTGTAGTGTGATTAGAGGGAGTCATAACCTGTAGAATAGAGGTACATTAATCTTTGATTTGAGCTCCTCGATCAGTAATTCGTATTTCTGTTTTTCTTGATCAGTAAGTCTCAATGCATTATGACAGTGAGATTGCGGTTCTATATTGCTCTCTTATGCTTGTGCCTACTGCTCTTCTTGCTATGATAGACTAGAGTACCCTGAGATCTGACTGCTTAGCGTATCAGTCGAGGATCTAAAGGTAGTAGACACACGTTGTATAGGGTAGTTTAATATATACCACAAGACAATGACTAACTGTGATTAAGTGTATAGCGTAGAGTTGTACATTTCATATGTGTTTTTCGATATTCTCGCAAATGCAATATATATTCAATCGGGTATATTCTAACTGCAAATCTCGTATGTTGAGTCTCATTTGTGTCATTAACTGTCAGGGTAAAGTTAGACCTAGAGTTGTCTGTTGTTTCAGATGTTTCTTATCCACGGCCATATATCAGTCTTACTACTGAGGTAAAGTGTTTTCACAACATACTATAAAAGCCCAATTGGCTCGTATATGACTGGTTAAATGTGGATTAAATCGTAAGACATGTTGATATACTTACATGTACATTTGAATATGACTATGTGCTAATGCCACTCTACAACTAGAGAGATATCGAACGACTGGATCTCAATATCTTATCAAATTTTTATCATGGTTTCAGAGCAGTTCTGTGTTCTGCTGTCATGTATTACTGCCATAACCTATTCAAATCCTCGATTCAAGCTTACCAATGTCCTAGATGAAGCTACCAAGTCTGGAGACAAATACTACAGACTTTCAACCTTCATGTCAAGCGGCTATTGACATTAAACAAAACAAAAACCTCACCTCAAACATGTTGGTAATTTTGCGGCATCATATGTCCACTTCGAGCGCATCTGACCACAGATCAGTCTTGTTTCGTAGCTAACTGCTACTCGATTGGTGAAATGCTCATTGGCCACAGAAGTGCAACAACGAATCGAGGACTGGAAACGAGCAAAGCATTCGCTGCCAACACGTACTGATCGAAAAAAATTTCCACTGGACCTTGCGGGGATGGCGGGCAAATCAACAGTTAATGAAGAAGGTGGATGGATCCTTCCTCAACGAGCACAAATCACCAAAATTATAATTATAAATAAAAAAGATATGGATATTTTGATTGTTGAGCCACAGTATACCGACGACTTATCGATTTATCAGATTTTGCTACCATCATCTATAACAAACAAAAATCATATATCAAAATACCTGAAAATGTGGAGAAATATGAATGTAAAGAAATGGAGTGTGAAACAAGAATATATAATAAACCAAACTCATAGTCCACTTTGTACAACTCTATAGTGTCTTAAATTTACATCTTCTCTAGACATTTCTCTACATACATTCAGCTACAAATTACAAAAAAGTCATTCCATAACAAACAATAAATCTCCCACATACGCCATATATCGATAATATCAAAGTCTAAGACAAATAAATGCAATCCACCTATCACCTTATATTATCATTACAATCAATTCCAAAAAACCCACGAACCTCATTTAATCTTTCAGCAAATAATATCTATCGCTCAAATCATCTAAATTATACTGTATATCACATACATACTAGTGAAGCATATATCCACCCACTGCCCTGCACACATATCCTGATAGTATCGCACAATACACACAGACTATGATAAAATTTAACTCTAAACTCTCATTAGAAAACTCTATATGTCAATATACGAAAATCAATCAATCCCAACATTAATACTGTTGTGAACAATGTCAACATGTATAAATTATGAACAGTCTACAATAACCAGTTATGTAACCAGTCACAATAACATGTAATACTTTAGATCAGTCAACATGTTATTAACGCATGCAATTACCTACATCTCTTTTTTCCTAAACTTTTCTTCTTATTCGTATCTCGTACACAATTAAAGTCTCACTCACTGTCATGTGTTCGTCTATTGTAGCTTTGCATAACAGCGTATAGATGTCCGACCTGCCTGCTACCCATCACCACTGTGACGAACGAAATATAACAATATTTAAATTACCTTCAATCTTCACTAAACTTTCATATCTTAAAACGTATGTTGGTTCACCATTATTCCATCTGTCTAATTTTGAACTTGCGACAACATAAAGTTGTCAATCACAATTCGTATAAATTATATCATTTTCTATCAATATTAACCTCAATAATCTTACTACCTGTCCTGATAATCGTCAAACAATAGTTAAATCACCAACACCATAGATCATGTCCACATATACTCTCACACTGTCGTGTAGTGTGTCAAACATCCAATAACACACATACAATACACATGCAAGTATCCACTAGATGACACAACTCTATAACTAGATTTCTTGTATTTCCATGTATCTAGTGTGTTCATTTAAATGCACTCTATTAGACTTGTCACTCACTCCAATGTATACTAAAATGCCAAACCACTTAAATATATAATACACACCCACTTTAAATAACAAAAAACCACCATACCACAAACAACCCCGTGCACCTCAACATATATTAAGTCTCCCAACTCCTATGTACTCTAAAAAGACCTCTCGTGCACAAAAAAGTAGAACTACATGTATCTAGACATTGACAATAATAATGAGTATAAGTAACCATTGTTCAATCAAGTCCACACCAATCACAGAGTTAAAAGTAAAAACCTCCACCATATGACTAAAATAATGTGAGATCACCTACGTCTCTTATCAAATCACTACACCAGATCCACACTACATTATATCTAAATGCACTTGATCCACTCCAAACATTTCCAACATACCCATAACATCTCAAATCTGCTCAACTAAGTATACCAAACCCAGTCTCGCAATCTCCTCCAAACATCTCCGACCCTTGTCATCATCTAACCAAAATGTGTAGATAAACGCAATATTTTCAATAACACGCACTGTATACAATTTCCACTCTTGTAATGTAACCGAATACTCAATGCTCGTTATCACTTCCTTTCATCGTAGTCTCGTCCAAAAGTACGATAATACTAAACGCGTGTAGTATATTCTAAAATTCTAATAAAGAACATGAGATGTACTAATTGACAAATATATTTATCTCAATTCACAATAACCAATACCCACATCACTGTACCTACAAACACTAAGTCAACTCTCAGTCATCTCCAACTTATCTTACAAAGATGCACAAGATATAATATTACCCTGACAATAGTATGATCAAAACTCCACATCAACTCAACACATAAACCCTCGAGTGTACGATTTTTACTAATACAGACTCTATACAATAAACACACATGTACCCCAGAAGAAATAAAAGTAATAGAACCTTCCCGCACCCCCATGAATCGTCGTCTTGATCCTCGTCCCACCACTCATACCACATGTGAATCATTGTAATGTATATATGTCAAAACCAAACAACAATAACTCTGTGCATCACGCAAAGTAGAATCATATACTACTCAACCTTGTCACTCAAACAGACTTCACAGAAGTGACCTTCGACGTGTATATTAATAGTCACACTCAATAAAACCTCTCTCTAGTCATGCCTCATATAAGTACATAATATGTCATCATTCTCTAATAACTAATACTGAGTAGAGACAACACTAAAGCACTGTACAGACCATTAATAATAAAAATCACACCAATAATCATTATGTAGAATTTATGCGTTTGTAATTAGTTATAACATAGTCCAACGTCTACAACAATAGTACACAAACTGACACCGCAGTGAACAAAATAGATTCATAGACACTATAATCTCCCAGACCTTATCCCAAGATATAATTTAAAAAAACTATACACAATATAATAACCGCTATGATGCATTATACCCACGAATACGTATGTGAATACATCGTTAAATTGTTACTATAGTTTTTATTTCACGGCAATTCGAATGTGTATCTTGAAACTATACGATCGAATATCCACTCACTCCACCCGTCACTCCAACATTGTATGTGTGTACCATCAACTTATGATAAGATCGCAAATCAGAATGCACGTCCTGAAATAATGAACACCATGAGGGCTAAAGAGATGCCTCGCTATTAATGGTATTCTTTAGTCTCCATCGATGGAATAGTCCGGGCTTTTCGCCTTTAGGTTGATGCTCATATGCTGTTCATGCCTTCCACTCCTACTGCTCACTCTCTAACGGGAATTATGCTCCACTCTTGTAATTACCTAGAACGAGAAGACAAATCTCTTCGAACAGTATTCCCTATAGACGCTCACGCTAATCTCAATATACTCTACGCTCGACTTGGAATAGAATCCTAAAACTATGAAGGAAGATAGGTTCAGTTACTGTACTCTCTAACTCTCGCTACACTCATGTGGTTACTGTATAACTGAATTTCGTACGGGATTTGACCTGATAAATTAGTTGTTGAGATAAGTCGGTAGTTGAGGTCTGTTTACGCAGAGATTCTAAAGTATCCAATACTCTAAGCAATGTCTAACGTCAATGTTGAAAGGTGCGAAGAAGTATCCGAGATTAGTATGCTAATTACCGGTCATACACTAGAACTATAGAGATGATTGATTTACTCTTGTGGAACTTTTTACTACACGCTCGGAGGACAGAGCATAGTTTTCAATACAAGTCAGACCGCCAAGTGTCTACCTAGGTATTTCTATTTAACTCGAATGCATGAAGAAGTAATAAAGGTATGGATATACTAAAGACTACGTCGAGAGTGTAGTTAGATGATGTGCTAGAGAAGAATGCTTGTCATCTCAGCGCATTCTCGTGGAGGTTGATGCCTAACTTCTCGGTTGGAACGTAGAACCAGAAGAAGAAGAACGCTTATTATGGAGAGCAAGTGAACATGTTGAGTTGTTATCTGGATAAGGATAGTGAGCTGAAGCGGACTGTTTACGTTGAGTTTTGAGAAGAGAAGTATGCTCCTTCTAAAAAAATCCCTTTATGGATTAAAACAGTCCCCCTAGAGCATGGTTTTGGAGGTTTCAGCTTAGCCATGAAACAATTATGGTTCAAACAAAGTAAACACAGATCATACATTATTTCTCAAACAGAGAGCAATATCATACTGCACTAAATAATCTATTGGTTAATGATAATGATTATTACAGCGATAATGACAAAAGAAGAAATAACCAACCTAAAGAAGAACTTGTTCATGGAATTGGAAAATTGAAAGACATTGGAAGACCCTCAAATATTTCCTTTGGGTTTGCAGTTCTAACGATCATAACAGGGGAATCTTCAATGTTACCAGACAGAGTTTGTCATCGATCTAATAGCGAAATTGGTCATGGCTGATTGCAAAAAACCACGGGCACAATAAAGATGTGAATTCAGAAAAGCTTTATATGGAAGAAAAAACGACCCCGTTTGGCTCTGACAAAGGAAGCGATTTACAACGATACGGTAGGAAAAAATATATATCTCTCACACACTCGAACCGATATAGCACATGTTGTCGGGAGTGGTAAGTATGTTCTAACTGCATCAACCTACAAAAGGTCACATGTAAGCAGTCTTAAGAATTAAAGACTATCCTTAATGGAACGATGGGGCATGGAGTCTTGTTCAAACAATCCTAATGACGCAATATTAGAACTCAATTGTATACCGTTGCAGATTTGGGCAGGAGATCAATGGGACACGAAGATTCAACCTCAGGTTCTACCCTTACCTTATAGTTGGTGGGATCCTTGTACGTGGTCGAAGCAAGGAAACAGAAAGTAGTGGACTTTCTAGTGGCAGAAGCCGACGTTCCGAGGGATTTCAAGGGGGGATAACTGAAGTGTTGTGGATACTGAAAGAATACTAAACGCAGGAGATTGGACTATCCACCACAAGAACCTAAGCAAAGTCATAGATGACAACCAAAGCATGCCATCCAAATTCAGATACTCCCACGATACAACACGATTCGAACAAAGCATATAGAATAGATCGACACTCATCAAAGAAAAGTTAGAAGCAGAGGTTGCATCACACTATCCGTTGATACAGGTCACAAGACCAACTCGACCGATATTTATACATAAGTTGTTGTTCTAAGTGATATGTAATCACATTGTGACGACGCGGTATTTGAGGCGTAAGGTACAAGTTGGGCTGATGAGTTGATGGATAGTTTGAGAACTAATACTTGCACCTGATGTGAGACTCTCGATGGAGTAGTCGGAGTGTTCCTGTAAAGTGCAGTATGCCAGTTCTCAGTGTGTGGTGTTAAGTAAAGAGTAATCAACAACGCGTATGAGCTATCAACCAGATTTGAGTGGTCATCTGTGTATGTGGGCTCATCTCTGCAGTGTAAGTTGCAAGTAGAAGTGTTATTTAAGATTGAGCTCTAGTAATCGATACTAAAGTTTGTCAAGCTAGTGTTATTCGTGTGCAGACATGAATTAATAAGCCACATGACTAATTGTTGATTAGTCCTACTCTTGTGTAGAGTGCGACCAATTGTAGGGATTTAGAGTTCTATAAATATCGCCACTGAGAATTTTCTCTGCATCGCAGGATATTCGCAGTACGCATATTTCTATGAGAAGGTGTAAAGAACACAGCAAGTGTCGAAACTCCAAGGGTTGAACATAGATCAAATACACACAAGAATTAACGCCATATATAGAGCTCAAAAGATGCCTATGAAAACCTGTTTGTCGCTTTAGACAGAGGTGGATACTGTATCTACTTGCGCATGTATCGATTTCGCTTCTGCATTATCTGAAACAGGTCAAATGGGAAAAAACACCAAAACTTTTTGTTTAATGATTTGTTATAATTGTAGAAAATTCTGCTCTTTGTAAGTTACCACATAGTTCTTTGACGAAGTTCATAGAAAATGGACCCAATATATGTTCACGGGTCAACCCAACCTCGACTGACCCAAACTTAAAATGACCCATTTTGACGGTACGTGGACTGACGCATACTTAAATGGCCTATTTTGAGCTGTACCCGTAACCTGACAAATACTTAAAATTACCCATTTTGAGCTGTACCGGTAACCTGGATAGACCCATACTTAAAATGACCCATTTTAAGCGGGGTACCCGTTGTTACGAATCCCACTTTTACAGATCACACTGCTCGCAAGAACTACGATTCAAATAGGACTTCCAGTTTTGAGTGGATTTAACATAGCTTAGCTGAGCTCCTTAGCAATGTTCTACAGGTCTTAACCTTATTTCCAGGATTGAATTTGAAGTGCAATCAAAGTATATCAAAAGTAAAAGTTTTATTTGATCTGAATCATTCATACACACAAATTTGTTCTTTACAATTGTTCCTATTTATAGAATCTGAAAAGGTGCGATCTAAAGGTTGTATCGGTTCAGTTTGAATCGTTGCAATGGTTCTGGTGAACCGTTGTGACCTTTGTGAAATAACTGTCATTTGACAGTTATTTAACTGTCTTTGACAGTTGGGTTGGGTTTTGACCCGTTTGACTTTTATTGGGTTTTCCAGCGGGTTTGGTATTAATCCGGTTGATTGGGTTTTGGCCCAACATTCTCCCCCCTAATCACAAACGCTGCTGTATAGGTCTTTAAGTCTTCTTGATCCATCTTCTGGTTGAATCCACCATCTGATTTCTTGTAGGATTTCTTGTAGTGCTTGTGATCGTTCTTATATCCAGGTAGATCATCTTCCTTCCTTCTGGTTATTTCCACCTTTGTTGCTTTGATCTTCATTGTATCCATGTTGATCATTTTTTCTGGTTGTTTCCACCTTCATTGTTGTGATCTTCCTTGAGTCCAGGTTGATCGTCTTTGTCTGGTTATATCCACCTTCTAAATTTGGAGTTCTTGCAGTGTATATCTTCCTTGATTCCAGGTTGATTCATGCTTTCGGTTATACCACCATCCAAGCTTTCACTGCCAACTCCTTGTTGTTTGATATTGGTTAAGTCGAAGTTGAATGGAATTTCCTTCCATTCCTGATTTGTGATTCTTCAATAATTGCCATGAGTAATTGTGGCTCCAAGTCTTCTTCAGTGAGATTGGATTGTTCTTCTTTCTTTAATGGACATCTGTTTGCAAAGTGCCCATATTCCTTGCATTTGAAACACATTACCTTACTCTTATCATGAGTAAGTTTATTTGAATTGTTGTGTGTTTCTTTCTTAAAATTATTTTCTTGGCCTCGTGATTGGTTGAATCCACCATGACCACGCATTCTGCCTTGTTCTTGATATCGTGTGAACAATAGTCTATCTTGATTGTCCACTTGTTTGCTTTTGTGCTTAATCCTTTCTTCGTAGGTTTTAAGTCTACCAATTGCTTCTTCTAAGGTCATTTCACTCAGGTCTGAGTATTGTTCTATTGACGCAACTATTTGTAGATACCTATCTGGTACAGCATTTAATAGTTTGCGTACTAGTGTTTCATCTTCCATAGTGTGCCCTAGACTCGCTGCTTTATTTACTAAGGTTGTTAGTTTTGTGGTGAAGGCGTCGATTGTTTCATCTTCCTTCATGTGTAGCATTTCAAAGTCGGACTTGAGGGTTTGCAACCGCGCTTGTTGCACTCTCTCTTCGCCTATGTGTCTAGTTTTCAGGGCGTTCCATATGGCTTTCGCGGTTTTGTGTTTTGTTATTTGAAGCAATTGTTCTTCGGGTAAGGATTGATAAAGGAATGCGATAGCAGTTTTGTCTTTTTTGTTGTCTGCTTGGGTTTTTTCATTGGGTTCTATCATTTCCCATAAACCGTTCGCTTCGAGGATAATTTGCATTCGAATTGCCCATAATGAGTAATTCGTGGGTTTTATATTTTAAATTAAGTCCTTTAAGTAGAAGTGAAATGCCAAAATACCCCAACCTTTGTCTTTTTATTTATTTGTTTGGTGAGGGTATTTTGGTCATTTCTTTGTCATTTTAATTATGTGCTTCTTCTTTCTCTACTTTTGGCCTATAAAAGAAATATATCTCACCTTTTTCATGTATCATATCATACATTAAATCATGTTTAAGGAACCTATAATATGATTATCTAAAAAAACATGCATGCATGCATGGTTTAGAAATGAATGATGGTCACTAGCCTGAATCTCGACATCGGGTGTATTCACTTCATCTTCTTGTTCCATTTCTTGTTGTTCTTGTCGGTGTTCGGTGGGTGACGATAAGATATGATTAATATATTACCAGATTCGTAACGTTGAGCTACTAGCTAGTAGGAATATAGATACATATTAACACCTGTCGCTTGAGGTAAGATTACCATCTCCCACGTGTCTTGTCACTATGTTTTTTATAAAAGCGAGTGACTCGACATATTAACTCAATGCTACATTGAAAAGTATTATTTGAGGTGTAAAATTATACGACATCCGTTTTAAACAGAGTCAAATTAGTTTAACTTTAATTTTAATTATCTTTGTGTGTGTTATATAATAATTTAATGCAAAATATATGAATGCTATAGAATTAAGATTTTTATATATTAATAGTAACAAATTAATTATTAAATTAAAGTAAAAAATAACACATAAAAAGTATATAAAAAGGTCAAGAAGACCAAGTTAATACTCTGAATAGTTAAAATGCACACTTATTATGAGACAAGGAAGAGTAAGAATATATTTTTAGCAAGTGAAAACATTAAACAAAGATCTACTAAAAAAGAGCCCGATAAAAACAGCTACGAAATATAAAGGTTAAAAACAAGTAGCATAAAATTTTGGGACCGGAAACCCTCCCGAACCCCCTAAGCATCGTCTTTGCCATCGCCCTTGACTTATAATTACAAATACGAAAATAAGATAACAATATCAATCGTTAGTTATTACCAGGTTCAAAAAATCATGGCGGCGTCAAGGCGTCGCTAAGACATATTAGGCTAGACCTCCGAGTAAAACGAAAAACACTAAGGCGCAAATATAGGCAAGACGTGTAGAGACCATTGAAACCGCGATAAAGCGCTCAAACACGTGAGACATGACGCCTTTTTCCAAATTCAACTCCGATAAAAAAGCTTCTTTTTATAGAAAAATATTAAATGCGATGATAGTTTCTTAACTTCATTCATTATGTTTAACATCTTTTGTAAACTCAATTTTTATGAAATAGGATATAAATTTATAAATATTTTCATATTGTTTGTCGCTTTAAGTCACACCTTAAAAACGCTAAGAGGGCAAGGTACCATAACGCCCCCACCCGGCGTTATACTGAGGTGGACCGGCATTTTGGTACTGCAAATTAGCGTTGGCCAACGACGTTGGGCGGGATAACCCACCAACGTGCGTTGGAACGTATATATATATCTGAACTCTTATTATATATAAATTCTCAACACGTAACCGAAATATCATGTTATTCTTTTATGACTCTTTTACTATTATCCGTCACAAAGTGTGTGCATTCTGATATAATAAGTACATATAATCTTAAATACAGTATTCCGATTTTAATAAGCTACTAAAAAAACCGTCCATCGAACGGGTAAAGACCTAGTATTGGTGTAATAATATTAGAATGTCGATTTGATGCACAACAAAAATGAGTAGCCTAAGTGCCAATAATGTATTAGAATGCCGATTTGTGATGCACAACAAAAAGCGCGATTGAATAGCACCAAATGTGTGGACGTCTAACTCCTCAACACGGGCATGCCAAACCTTATTCCCC
>BQNB010053889.1:0-32367 GCA_026074375.1 Tanacetum coccineum | reverse complement strand
TGTATTAACAGTTCGTAATAAAATACGAAAATAATTATTCTCGACGAATAAAATATTAAAAGTCGACGTTCATTTTCATGAACTAATTAACTAACAATAATGACGCTGGGTACGCGATCGTCACACGTGTCGTAAAACTCGGTTAGAATATTGATCTTAAATTCGGGTTGTTATAATAGATCTCAGCTTATTTATTTCATGTTAAACAATAAACCCATAAGACCTTAAAGATCCTTCCAACATGAAATAAAACACTCATCATCGACCGTGACTCAAAACGCAATACAAACACACGAAAATACAGACCTACCCGATATCTCTTTAAGAGATCTTGAAGCCAAAAAAGTCAAATCAGGTGGGTTCATATGATTGTGTGTGGTTCTTACCTGATTGTCAAAAAGCAAAAACATAAACGTTTGTGATTTTGATTCAAGAGTGGATCTGTTTATGGCTCGTATGGGTTTTTGGTTTGAATGATTTAAGAAGGTTGCTTCATTTCATCTTATGGAGTAATAAGGATGGCTTCTCGTTTATTTTGTTGGCTAAAGAGATGAGATTTTGGAAAAGTGATAAGGTTGTTTATTGATGTGTGGTGTGTATGATATTGGAGAAATAAGGAAGATGGATAAGTTTTGTTGCTGTGTAACTAGAAAGAACAAATGTAGGCGTGTAAGTGTGTAATATGATAGGGATAGGGTTATGACTCAACTCTTAATATCAATATATATATCAAGTGAGTAACATGGGCTGGTATATGTTGTGTTTATGGACTGGGTCAGCCGGATAATTCTTACTATGACCGAAAATTTCAAAAGTTTGATGGGCTGTGTCCAATTATATTCGAATGACATGATGGGATGGAATATTAGATACAATCTGATAATGGTATTGGTTGTTTGCTAAGTTATAAGGGGTTAGTGATTGTGTGCAACAGTAGTAAGCCCAAGTATATACCGTTAATACTGCTAATATACATTAGTACTGCTAGTTGGGTTTAAGTTAGTTACTACTGTTCGTGTTGATTACTACTGCTAGCGTTAAGCAGTTACTACTGCTAGGTTTGTTACTAGTGGATACTACTGCTTGGACTTCAAATAATTAATGTTGCTAGCTTTGTTTGAAATTGGATAACACACGGATTGGATCTCGGTTGGATTAGAAAGATCTCGGATAGAACAGGATGCTTCGTTTAAAGGGAAGCTAACATATTGATTTTGGTTTAAATGTTTAAAAGACTCGTATTTGGATTTCTTGGATTAATTAATTATGAAGAAGATTGTTTATTGCTTATTTGAAGTTGAAGTGGAGTTTTTCGAATGTGTGTTCTTATCATATCTTAAAGTGGGTGTTACACTTTGAAGATAACTTGTTCATGCTTAGAAACAATGTGGCGAAGACTTGACAAATCTAGCAAAGGTGTGTGATTTCTCTTATGGTGCTCAATGCTCACATTTGCTATCACTTAAAGGAGTTATGTTGTAGTGCTCAGTGTCTCATTGAAGATGAGGATTTTGTCAAGAGATTGAGGTCTACTTATATATCATCAGTATAAGTTTGGAGTCATGTGGATAGTACAAGACATAAGACACAAGTTTGGGTTATTCTACTTCAACATCAAGTTTGTAATACTGAGTTTTCTTCATTAGTAGTCATTATAAAGAGCCAACAGAATAAGAGATTCAAGAGATGGTTAACATATGGGTTTCAAGGGAAGCTTATTGTTAAAATGTTTAACCATAGACATGTGGCATTGAGGTGAAGGTTTTTACTACTCCTAGTGTGAGTTTCTACTACTCAAGATCATTTTTCTTATTGTGCGTTATGGAGGGTAATTTGAAGAGTTAGAAGGCTTGGATTAGAAGTGTGATATTGGTTTGTAGTGGTCAAGATCAAAGTTGCTTATATTCATATGTCCCCTATTGGATTATGACAAAAAGGGGAATAAGATGTTAACAGGTACAATTGGCAACTTGTAGATCCTTGGTGTGGCGTGGTACAAAAGATATCTAATTAAGGGGAAGTTTTGTTTCATTCAGGGAGATACATGATCTCAACTTTAGGGGAAGCTTTGATGAAAGGCTTTATGATGAAGTTCGTACAAGATCATGTTTGTTTTGTCATCATCAAATAGGGGAAGATTGTTGGGAATTATAGATTTGATGAGACACAAGAAACAAGTAATGAAACAAAAGGATTAAAATCATCATTAAAGAATTCTACAAGCTGGTGGAGAATTATGGAAGATTTGGTCAAAGATATCAAAAGATAAAGATTCTGGAAGATCTCCTTAAGAAGATAAAGATAACAGAAGATATTCCTAAATGTTTAAAAAAATTATTTGTCTAATTTTTATCTTCCTTTGTAAGACTTGATATCTCTCTATATAAAGAGATTCATAGGCGTATAGTTTTGTGTACACATAAAAAGAAAAACGCATGTGTGTGTACACTGGATCAATGTAGACGTCTAGTTTGTGTGGTGTAGCCTCAAGGTAATTAAGGTTTCTTTAATCCCTGTTACAGGTGGTAACCGATCTATACTGATCATATAGATTTTAGGCTTGGTGGAAACGTTTGGTAATAAAACCTTGTTCAAATAACATTGATGTTCTTTATTTAATCCCGTTGTGCATATTGTTATCATTGTTATTGTTAATCCTAGATATAGGTTCTAATCAAACTGAGCTTAAACGATCTAAGGAGTTCTATCAAACTCCACAACTAATAACACAATCATTTATAAACATTTAGACTTAACAAAGCATCGTCAACATAAGTGTGGGTTGCAATTCGATGATTGTTCTTTTCGTCTTTATCAATCGATTTCGTAATTTCATGTATTGACCATACATGTAGATTTTGAAAATATCTATGGTCGTTTTATTGATATTTCTTTATCTAGTTAAAATTCTAATCTCGATTATGTTCATAATAGGATGTTTTGTAATTGGAACTTGTAACGAGAATTAATATCTTTTGAATAATGATTAATTACTTCATTAGATTTCCGTTTACGATTATTTTTGAGATGATGGAGAATCACTATCCATGATAAGTTCCATCATTCCTAATCCTAATCTTAAATAATTAAATACTTCACGTTTTAAAGGCTTAGTAAATATATCGGCTATATTATCCTCGGATGCAACTTTCTCGATAGAAATGTTGCCCTTTTGGACGTTATCGCGTAGAAAGTGATGACGTATTTCTATATGTTTAGTTCTAGAGTGTTGTACGGGGTTTTTACTTAAGTCGATGGCGCCTTTATTGTCGCACATAATCGGAACGTCGTCGAGGCGTATGTCGTAGTCGATGAGAGCTTGTTTCATCCATAGTGCTTGTTGACATGCCTTCCCGGCGGAGACGTATTCGGCTTCGGTCGTGGAGATAGCAAGGGCCGTTTGTTTCTTAGCGAACCAAGATGTCAAACAACATCCCATGAACGTACAAACGCCCGCCTAGTGATTTTTTTTCCTTTTCAGATTAAACTAATCGGCCCGCGTTGGCAAGTTCGACATAAACTATAGTTTCTACTAACCATATTATTCTCCCGGTTCTTTTCGGATAACCATAATAATCCTAAGTCCTGTAGTTCCTTCTAATATACCTAAATATCACCTGTAAACGACTTCTAAAAAGTAGTCAAGGATTTTCTTTGGAAATATGAGCACCTAAGCATAAAACACTAAAAAACATAATATCACAGTCTCAAACTTTGCGGTTAAAATAACGTAAAACTTATTAGTAAAACTACACTTATACCCAATCATATAAACACCTGATATTTAAAGCTATCTACTACAACAAAGTCTCGGCATTTCATCGTCCCTTAGAAGTGCTCATCTTTGGATCTCCATTGTGACAAATCGGCGTCTTTGGTTTGGTTTGGAATCCTCTTAATCTTATCTTCATTCTTCCAATCCCCGAACTTGCTTTTTCTTTAATAAAAACAAAATTCTCTCCATATCGCTCATTATGTACTCAATAGCTTCTTTATGGATTCATCGTCCTTAGAGAGCTTGATCTCCATTGACATCGGCGTCTTGGTTGGTTTGGAATCTTCCAATCCGAACTTCTTTAACATCTCATTGATGTACTTGGATTGATTGAAAAATATTCCGTCTTCCATTTGTTTAATTTGAAGACCCAAGAAGAAGTTCAACTCCCCTATCATACTCATCTTAAACTCATCGTGCATGATTTTTGCAAAATCATCACACAAGCTTTGACTCGTTGAACTAAATATAATGTCGTCGACATATATTTGAACAATGATAAGATGTGACTTTGATTTCTTAGTAAAAAGTGTATTATCGACCGTTCCCATTGAATACTCTTGTTTTATCAAAAATGCTTTTAGTATATCATACCAAGCTTTAGGAGCTTGCTTAAGATCGTACAAAGCCTTTTTAAGTTTATAAACATAATTTGGTTTTTGAAAATCAAAAAACCTCAGAGGTTGAGCAACATAAACCTCTTCGTTTATAAAACCATTTAGAAAAGCACTTTTTACATCCATTTGATATAATTTAAAATCATTTGCACAGTTAATAGCAAGAAGTATTCTAATCGACTCTAACCTAGCTACCAGAGCGTATGTTTCATCATAATCTATACCTTCTTGTTGATTATATCCTTATGCTACTAATCTAGCCTTATTTCTAGATACTATACCATTTTCATCTAGTTTATTTCTAAAGACCCATTTTGTTCCTATGACGGATTGACTTATAGGTAAAGGGACTAATTCCCAAACATCATTAGCTACAAATTGATTTAGTTCTTCTTGCTTGGCTATAACCCAACTTTCATCTTTTAATGCCTCATTGATATTTTTAGGTTCTATTGTAGATATAAAACAAAAGAAGTTACTATGATTTTGGGCTTGAGACCTTAAGGTTCTTTGATTAAGATTTCATATGACTTGATCTAGTGGATGATTCTTGGACTCCTTAATGTTAACTATTTCGTCAACTTCTATCGACTCATCTTCTTCATTATTATTATTTACTACTTTGGTATTCTTTCTAATGGCTTCTTCTTCACCAACATCATCATCAACCAATGGTGATAATTTGGTAGGATGAGGACTTTCATCGAATGTCACGTTAAGTGATTCTTCGACTTTCATTTTATGTTTATTTAATACTATATAAGCTTTATTATTTTGAGAATATCCTAGAAAAACACCTTCATATGACTTTGGGTCAAACTTGGTTAGATAGTCTTTAGTATTTAAAATGAAGCACTTGCTTCCAAATACTTTAAAATATTCTAAAGAAGGTTTTCTACCTCTAAATATTTCATAAGGGGTTTTTCCTAGTATTGGTCGAATTAATATTCTATTTAGTATATAAGTTGATGTATCAACGGCATTACACCAAAACTTTTGTGGAATGGATTGTTCATTAATCATAGTCTTAGACATCTCTTGTAAGGTTTTATTCTTTCTTTCTACTACCCCATTTGAATGTGGAGTACGTGGAGCCAAGAAATTATGAGTAATGCCTTGTGCATCACACTAAGCTCCGAATTGTACTTCATTATCAAATTCCTGACCATGATCCGTTCTAATATCTATTATAGAACTATCTAGTTGGTTTTGAATTTTCCTACTTAATATTTTAAATTTCTTAAAAGCTTCATTTTTAGTTTTTAGAAACCTAGTCTATGTATACCTAGAATAATCATCTACTACTACTAAGGTATATAGATTACCTCCATAGATTTTAATTACCGATAGACCAAATAAGTCCATATGTAATAATTCTAAACATCTTTTAGTGGAAACCATATTTTTAGCTTTATGACTTGCATGAGCTTGCTTCCCAATTTTGCAAGCATCACAAAAATGCTTATCATATTTTAGCTTAGGTAAGTTTCTAACTACTTCTTTAGATGACAAAGATTGAATTAAACTCATATTTGCGTTACTAAGTCTTCTATGTCATAAGATAGAATTATCCACTACCGTGGCGAGACATAATTTTCCTTGAAACTTATTTCCTAATTTCATTACGTATAGACCATTTTTCCTAATTCCATTTCCTATGATTTTTCCATCCTTAATTATTTCACTACCTTCTTCCGTAAATAAGACTTGACACTTATTGTCACAAATTTGACCGACACTAAGTAAATTAAATGCTAAGTTATCTACGTGTTCTACGTTAGATATAGTAAGAGAGTCAATTGAGATCGTACCTTTGCCTATGATCTTTCCTTTTAAGTTGCCTCCAAAAACAATGTTACCTCCGTCGTATGCTTTGTAGGTAGAGAATAAACTCTTGTTACTGGTCATATGTTTGGAGTAACCACTATTTTTGATCTACTCATCTGGTTCCAAGCATGTTCTCAAGCATACCTATTTTAACAAAAACAAATTCAAACGTTTGGTCCCCAATATCTCATGGGTCTAAAAATGTTAGTGTTGTACATCCCTTGCATTTGTTGCAATTGATTAGGATATTGAAATGGGATACAATTTCCCATATGCATAAAGCCTTGACTCTGATGGTTGTTCCAATTCATAGGATAGAAGTTTTGATGAATTGGTTCTCTAGAGTTTCTTCTAGGTTGAGGTATGTTGTGTCTTGGTTGAGAAGAGATATTTCTCCTAGGCGGAGGAGTTTTCAATCTAGACTCGGTTTTGACATAACCTATACCGCTTTTGAGTGATGGTTTTAAAGACGGTTTCTTTGAATCATCAATTCTATTATGTATTAGTTTCTTCCTAGTAATGACAAAATCCGATCTCGAAGACATGGGTGGACTAAAAACGTGTTCTGTCAATTTTTTGCCATTGGTGCGACTCAAGGATCCAGGCAAGGTGGATCCGTGCACCTTTATGGTGGATCCGTCCGTTGCTTATTCAGCAGACGATCCAACAAAAATTATAGGTTTGGTTCAGCTAGTTGACACTTTATTACTATCTAACATTTCTCTTAGTGAATTAGCGCTTTTATCAAATTTTACAAACTTAGCTTGAGTTTCCTTAAGTCTAGCGTTTTCCAATTTGATTTCTTGACATAACTTGCATGTGATATCAATTTCTTTACTTCTTTCAAGCTTCTTAATTTTCTCATTTAATTCTAAAACTTCCTTTTCTAAAAGATCTCTTTTAGTTTTCAAAGTTTTATTCTTGTTAATGATTTTTAAGCTCATTTCACATAAGCTATCGTATTCTATTTGCATAGTATCATTATCAAGAGAAGATGTGTTATCACTATAGCAAGAAGAGTTAAGAGTTACCTCATTTGACGATTGAGCCATGAGACAAGTTTCATCGTTAGTTTTATCTTCGGCGTCATTTTCGCTATCGCTCCAAGAACCTCCAATGAAGGCCTTTTGATCTTTGTTGCGAGATGGTTTTGGACAATCGCCAATGAGATGATTTGGATCACCGCATCTAAAGCATTTTTGGTCACTCTTCCCTTTCCTCTCATCCCTTTGTTGGTTTTTAGATTTTGACCAACTTCAAAAATTCGTAGAAAATCAACCGTACGTCGGATTTCGATGATTCAAAAACCAATTTTGAAGGATTTTGAATGTACTTTCCAATGGAATGGGTCTCAAGTATTAATTCAAATTTTAAATTAGTCAAATAAGTAAAATGCCATAGAGTGTCTAAAATATTGATTTTGTTTTAAGCGCAAAAAGCTTATTTTAACTTTTCCTTTCGAGTCGGGCACTTCTAGTTGGTATCCTTTTGAAAGTTGGTGTATTTTATCATTGGAATGTAAATGTTTTTTTCAAATTTACTAATGGGGGGAAACTAATTTATTTTTAAATAAAATCAAGCTATGTATACATTGATATATTTATACACAAAACGAAGTGTAGTATTTTTGTGTGTTATGCTAAATGAGTATTTGTTCTATCTTAATATTGTTAATCAATATTTGATATGCTTATTGCATTTGTAGTTTAGCTTCTTAGTTAATTAGCATAATTTCGTCATGCGTGTTAGTTATTAGTTTTCATGTTTATGCTTCAATTGATCTTATGGTAGATCTTTTGGACTAAGTTGTGAAATTGATTTTGCATTGCATATAGGTATAGATCACAATGTTTACAAATGTTATATCAACATCTTGTAAATCTTATTATTTGTGGTAACACACTTAGGATTGAGAGCTAAGCAAGGTTGTCAAAACTTTTAAAAAATATTGTCTTGCATTATTATTGTGTTACTAGTTCAAGTGATAAAACGTGTCACCACCATATATTCAACACTTTCATTTAATCAAAGTCTCAACAAGGTCTCTAGGACATGTCATCCTATTATCTTGTTTAAACATAGGTTGTCTAAACAAGAGAAAAGATCATAATAACACATTAGTATGTAAGAAATAGAAAATAAGTTTTGAACTTAGTTTGTGCTTGCATTAGTCTAATTCACAATCACAACTAATAGATATTTGGATTAAAATAAACATAGGATTTGAAAGACAAATATTTAAAAGTCCTAAATTGAAAAACTTAACTTTCATAGTAAGAAAATACTTTCAATTTGTTGTTTTATCTTCGCATAAATTTTCACATTTACATTTACGTGAAATGAAAACATTCACTCAAGTCAAAAGCTTGAAAATATTATATAAAAATGTAATAGTTTCGAAAAAGATTCATAATACTTAAAAATTACTAGGATAGTTTTTGTACTCTTTATAAGTCAAAACCTATGCATATTGTGCATAATAACGAATAAGTTTTTCTCACATAAAAAATGTATGACAATCCCAAAGAAACAAATAAACTCATTATTTTAAATGATCTCACACTTAAGACTAGTCTTAGTCTTAATGGAACACATTAGGAAAATCTTTATTTCTTTTCTCTTAAAGGAGTGTTTGTGAGGGTCAAGAAAAAATTCGGATATATATATATATATATATATATTGATTCATTATTCAAATTATGCATTGAATATCGATTTTTTTGAATCTAATTGCCAAATTTTTGAGTTTGATTATGAAATTCAATTCGTTATATTCTAGCTTAAAGATTATATCAAAGTCATAACAAAAGATATTATCTCGAATCTACATACTCAATCACACTAGGATAACAACACATGACAAATAGTCATACCCTTTCCAAGACGAAAACAGATATACATCGGTTCATAACTCATCACTTGTGATAAGATGTTATAATGAGTCAACATGTCTAATAGATGTGTTCCCTATTATTAAGAAATAACATGTATAAAATGCACGCAAAGTAGGATTGATGACTTGGATTTTTTGTCCTAAATTATCAAGTAATTTCCTTGCAAGCATTTGGTAAAGCTGTCATTTCCGAAAAAACCAAACCCGAGCAAACTGCATACCATATGTAACTTGCTCATACAATTCAAAACCCACTAGTCAATACTTAAATTTACTTTTTGTTTATAAACATATTATTTTTAACTAAGTATTTAAAACGAGAACACTTTAATTATCTAAGATTAAGATTAGGAATTATGGAACATATTATATAAATCATTATTTTTCTTTCTTTCTATAAGTGATCGTAAGTGGATTTCGAATATAAAGATGATTATTATTCAAACGATAATTAATCTCATTATTCTATCCAATTACAAATGTTCAAAATATGAACATGTAGTCGAGATTAGAATTTATCTAGATAACAGAAATATCAATAAAACAACCATAGATATTTTCCGAGTTTACATGTTTAACTATTTTTAGTTATCACATGAAATTACTAAATCGATCATAAGACGAAAAGAATAATCATCGAATTGCAATTCACACTTGTATTGAAGTTGTTTTATTACGTCTAAATGTTCATAATGTTTGTGTTATTAGAAATGGTAAAAAAATATGCTAAAAGCTAACACACTCCTAGTAGGATCAACATTGTTGAAATTCCATCAGGAAATTCATGACAACTTCCACGTTATGCTCAAAACTTGGACGTCAAATCCAAAAATTCAAACATATACTCCCTAGAACATATATAAGATACTTCAATTACCAAAACAACAACATCACCTCTCAATTTGCTCAAAATCGTGTTCTGTCTGTTTTGAGACACCTCACGGATCTACGGATCCTCCATAGGGAGATCCGTTTTTGATTTAGGTAGATCCGCATGTGGTCATCAAATTTGAATATCTTCCTTTTGTCATTTTGCACTTGTCTAAGGTCTAACATACATGTAACTAACTTTTAGTATATCATAATTTATACAATGGAATATTCACAATATCTATTGAGATAAATAACCTTAATTAGATTATTTTCAAAAAGACATGCAAAGGTGCATTCTTAGAACGCTTTAATGTAGCATACTCTACATTATCACACTTAAGTATACTCCTAAGATCTGAAAGACTCAATCATGTTTAAACTCATAAAATCTTGCTTGCTCTCTCATTAAACCCTAGAATTTTAAACATATTGATTAGGATTTTGAGAACCGAAATTAAAACATATTAGTTGAGTCATATTAGGCCAAGTATTAGTAGACAATGCACATTTCATCTTTGCTACACTTCATTAGGCAAATGCAAGAATTCTATTTTATTCTAAAATTAGAATGACTACTAGAGAATCTATTGCACTAGAAATTCAATTTAACCTAACGGTTGAATTGCTTTCGGGAAGGAAGTTGGGTTCGTGGTATAACCCATAAAAATGGCCGTGTTTAGCCTCAATTGAGCACCACTAGTGATAGTCTCATATTCATTCGCTAACTTAATTAAATGGCTCTTTTTAAATATGCCGACTGTTAGTTTACATTAATGAACTTTGTATTTCATTAGGATTGCTTATTAGCCAAGTAGTAATTAGGATTCTCTTTAGTCGATCTAGACTACTTGCACCTCGCATATGTATTTTTGTGATCTTAAAATGTTAACTTGTTCTCGTGAAATATGATTATATTATCTTCATGTTATTTTGATACTCAATGATTACTTGCTTAATTGTTGAATGCATAATTATTAGACAGTGTTGAAAACATAGAGGGGGTGGGGGGTGAGTAAGTTTTTGTTTAAAAATTTTAAAAAATTTTCGTATCAAATCCCCGATCAATTGCGACGTAATATGAAAAGTACCAAACATATTCATGTTTATATGAAAGCATAGAATAACTAAGTAGTCACAACACAATCATAAACATCAATAGTACATCAAACAATAGTCTAAACACAAAGCTCACACGTACTAAGCCTTAACTTTTCCGCAACTAAGATGTTTAGACTATGCGATGCATTCATGATCACAATCAACATACAACAAGTATATTATGCAAGCATAAATGTAAAGACACAAATGTAAATAAAGGATAATGCAAAATGTAAGAGGAAATACAAACCGGACATGATAATTTATAGTGGTTCGGTCACGAAGCTCCTCTCCGCCCTACTCCACTCCCCGAGTATCTAACTCGAGAGTTACTTCACTAGATCAACAAACTCCTTTCTCGGCGGAGAAACCTTACACAACGTTGCTTACACTTTATCCGGTACTAAGCTAAATACCGAGTCTTAATCACTGGGAGAACCAACCTATCATCGCTTACACTTTATCCGATACAAAGCTAAATACCGGGTTCTTACACAAAGGATAGAACCAACCTAAAACCCCGTTATGTTTTATGGCCCAACATAACAAACCTTGTGTTTTATGGCACAAACACATAAACTATCTAGTCTAAATCAAATGATACAAAGAGATGATACGAATGAGTATAGAATGATGATCCACAAGAAGTGTGTCTAATGGATATGAATGCCTAATCTAGATTAACTTCCATTGATGAGAAGCCTTCAAATGGATGTAGATGATGAGATCTCCAATCTTGTAGATCTTCATATGGGTATGTTTGGTGGTGGATGGAAATGGCAAGATCTTCAAGGCTTGGTTTGGTTGGATCATCATAAGAGTACGCTTACAACAAGATGAATGTTAGAAGCATTATGATCACATGAGAATGAGGGTGTTTAATGACTATTGCTACTGATCTAAATAAGTGAGAAATGTAGAGAAAAATATGTGAAAGGTGTGTTCAAATGGTGAGAAATAGCATGGTACTTATAGGCTGAAAATCCATTGGAGCCCAGTTCCGCTGGTGCTATTAAAGAAGGGCACCGGCAGCCAAAAGCAAGGGCACCGGCCTACAATAATACAATCTAAGTTTTGATTTGTAAAATCTTGAAAGATCTTATGTAATTTTGGAGAGATTTTTTCAGATTTAGATGATGTAATGCATGATGTAAAAAAATCATTTTCTATTCTATTTTCCTAAAGTAAAAAAATAACTTGTATATTTAAAGTGTAAGTAAACTTTTGTAAAGTAAAATGTCTAGTTGAGTTCTTGTCAAAATAAAGTTTACTTGTTTAAATAAAATACTTGTAGATGCAAATGTGAAATGAGGTTTGATCATAATGCAACATAACAAACATGTACGAACATGTGTTGTAACATACGAGGATTTAAGACATCAAGAGTTGTTGATGTATGTTAAGACAAAATATCATGACGAGTAACTTGTACATTTTACGTTATGTATTACAAGTTACGTGTTTATCATCAACAAAACAAACAAGAATGTGTAGATTAAATATTATAATATTTGCACTAACAATCTCCCCATTTTTGTTGATGACAAACAAACGTGTAAACGTAATATTTCGTAAAATGTAAAGTTACTTGCATCCCCGTTCTACCTTTACATTACCTTTCTCTGTTTACACTCTTCTCCCCCTTTTGTCAAAACAAAAAGGGTGTGTCCTTGGAGTTTAACTTCATTTCTCCCCGAAAAGGCAAGTTTGCATCATCCATAGTATACTAACCCCTTATGTTGTTGCATCTCTAGGTAAATGTCCTTGGTCTATAGTGGATCCATGGATCAAATTTGAATGCTTTACCTACAAAACGGTTAGTTTCGTGCAACATAAAAATTATGAAAACTATATGATGAAGAAAATGACATCTTCGCAAAGGATTGTAGAAGAGTAAGAATGATGATGAATGCGTGCATGCTCCCCCTTGACGAGTGCTCCCCCTAGATTGAGGCGTCAAGATATGATGAAAAATAATATGTACTCTTGAATGAAGTAAGAAGAAGAATCAAGATCAAGACACTTTTGAGGCGTGCTTGAAACTTTCGCGTATTTGGCAATTCCTTTCTTGAAGTGAATTACCTATACAAGATTTAGAAAGAGATGCTAGAGAGAGAGAGAGAGAGATCAGCCATAAAAGTCGATTTTAGAGGAGAAAAAGAGCAGAAGAGGTCGAGCAACGCAATCAATTCCATAGGACACAACGCGTAATTTCTTGTACTCTTGTAATTGTTCAGTTTTTGGTATCATTCGTTAACTCGGCTAGTTTACCTTGGCTAGATTGTTACATTTGTATTAATTAGGACGTTTAAAGGCTAATACCTTTGGGTATTAGCCATTATTATGAAGATCTTAATGTTTGGTTTGTTTATCTATTTCTTAATTTATCGTTGATTGCTGGTTTATGTTTATTAATGTACTTGTTTACGTGCTTAAGTATGCGAACTCTATATTCAAACGGGTTCTAGTCCTAATATTTAATGCGTCTGTAAACTTCTGGGGTTGTTGGGGGTAGGCTAAGAGTCGGGATAGCTCTTTATATGCAATTTATATATCTAGAATCATTGTTATCACAAATAGTGACCTATCTTTGATCTTTAGTTTAGTGAGCTTCTTGGGACCAGCAGGTGACCTCTGGATAACGAGTTACGTTCTTATTCCATTGGTAAAGACTCGGAAGTGTGACTACTTAGATATATAAAGAGTCGTTAAGTAGTAAAGTGGGTAAATAGTCTCTATAAGCTAGGGTTAACAAGTCACCATTGTTTTAATCCCTTAAGTAGATTATAATCAAACAACTAAGGCTAGGATTTTATGCGGATTATGCGTTTAATTATGACCAAAATTTCTACGTGTCTAGGTATTTAAGGAAGAAGTACCGCCTTAATCTTACGAATTGATAGCGCCTCGAGATAAGACATCATTGCACTAAAATAACAAACCAACATTTGATTTGGATTAATAATGGTTTAATCAGTTTTCTTTCTATGGGCTCAACGTCTTTTTTATCTTCTGTTAATTTGTTGAGTTGTGCTTTAGTTGTCTTAAATTGGTTTAGTCACCGTCACACCGTGCTTTAGTCTATCCAGGCTGAATACCCCCCTTATCATTAGGATTTATGATTAACATAGGTTTTTTTAAGCTAGGTTTAGCATTGATTAGACTAACTTAGATTAGAAAAACTAAAGTATTAATAAATTGAAAGTGTTTCTCGCTCTTAGTGATTGACACCCTACTTACCATAAAACTACCACCGACCAGGTACACTGCCTGTTAAAGTGTTGTTTTTGGTTAGGTCGTTAAAATATAAATTTAAAAGTTGAATCATAAAATTAACAACAACCACCAACGACACCCAAGTTTTTGAGCGCCGTTGCCAGGAGTGGAAAATTTATCTTGATTTTTATTGATATTTTGGTTTTTAAACATTTAGGATTAGATCTAACCCTTAGGATTAGTGTAAGTTAGATTAGTGTATAATTCTGTATATTCTATATATTTGCTTGTATATTTGTGTGTTTAATTGTTTGTGTATTTAATTATTTTTTATAATACACTCTTCTGGTCGATAACCCAATACGGCGTATCCAATACAACATATTGATTCAAAAGATTAATATGGTGGATTGAAAAAAAAAAAAACAAACACAAAATCCTAAAACATTGTGATAGATTCAAAGGACCGTTTATAGCGCAGAATTGTTTGAATCGTATATCTAGGATAATATATAACAATGAACATAAAGAATTGCATAGCGGAAATAGCATAATACAAAGTTATGCAACAAGGTTTTTATTTATTAATACTCCAAGCCCTAATATTATTTGATCAGAATAATACGGTTACATCAAATAAACTATAACAGGATTAGTTACTTGACCTTGACGGCTAAACTATAGGCGGTCTACATGAAACCCACACCCTACATTCAACACTTTTCTGATGTTCAAATCTTGGACACTACTGAAAAGTAACGCTATGTCTCTTATCTATTCGAAACATTAGGTTTTACAAAGATAAGACAAATAATATCTTACTAACAATTTATATTATCTTCTATATCTTACTTTTATCTTCTTAGGAGCTCTTCTGGAATCTTCATCTTTTATAGGAATTCATCTACACGACCTTTAGACCCTTCTTGTTTTCATTGTTTTGTCTTATCAACTTAATATAATTCCCAACAATCTTTCCTATTGATCATGACAAAGTCAAATTAAGCACAACTTTTTCCTTAAGGTTAATTATATATGAATGAAATAAAAATTCTCCTTAATCCATGCTATTACCACCTAGGGATCTGTTAGTTGCATTATCTTCTTTGTAAATCTTCTTCCCCTTTTTGTCATAATCAAATAGGGATCTTGTGTAGATAAGCAACTTAAATCTTTACAACTACAAATCATATACTACATTACTAATCCAGCCTTCCAATGTCTCAAACTACCCTCCATGACGCGCTTTAAGATAAATGAACTTGAGCAGTAGAAACTTAAACTAGCAGTAGTAATAATGACTTACAGTAGTAAAAACCTTCACCTCATATAGCATATAAATGGTTAAACATTTTAACAATAAGCTTCCCCTAAAACTCATATGTTAACCATTTCTTGAATCTTCAATTCTGTAGGCTCTATGTAATGATTACTTGATGAAGAAAACTAAGTATAACGAACTTGATGCTGAAGTAGAATAACCCAAACTTGTGTCTTATATCTTGTACTATCCACGTGACGTCAAACTCATAAATAAATCTATAAAATATAAGTAGATCGCAATCTCTTGACAAAAATCCTCATCTTCTATGAGATACATAACAAGTGATAGCAATTGTGAGCATTGAGCACCATAAGAGAAATCACACACCTTTGCTAGATTTGTTAAGTCTTTGCCACATCGTTTCTAAGCACGAACAAGTTATCTTCAAAGTGTAACACCCACTTTAAGATATGATAAGAACACGCATCCGAAAAACTCCACTTCAACTTCAAATAAGCAATAAACAATCTTCTTCGTTTAATAATTAATTTCAAGAAATTCAAAATGAGACCATTAAACATTTAAGGTGTATGTAAACCAAAAACCAAAATCAAAATAGTAAACACCCAACCAACCTTGTGTTTTCTGTTTTGTCTGAGATTTTCACCATGTGTGTGTCATGCTACAGTAAAACTTTCATAGCCATTAATACTATTATCATACGAAACAGTACTAAAATTTTTATCGGAGTCTAAACTTCTTTAAGCCCAATTGCTAGCTAGTATTAAAGTTTCAACTGGGAGTACTAATATAATCATGGCAACATTAAGTATAAACGAAGCGGTACTAATCACAAACCAGCAGTACTAACCTTCCTTTGATTCACTTTGGCTGTTGGCAACTCTAAACTTCAATGGCTTGAGTACTACAAAATATCATGTGTAGAAATCCTCAAAAATTGTAATTCCAAATCTCGTTGACAATAATCCAAATACCTTTGAAACTCATTATGCAGATGTCGTTATCCCCATTACAATAACCATGAATGACTTCAACTTTTGTCATTTTCAACAACCAACTCGAGGCAGTACTAACTTAAATTAACAATTAGGCAACACTTATCTGTCTCAAAAAACTGTCACTATCTATCATAATGTGTATTCTCCTTCCTCCATCTTATTTAGCGAACTTTATCTGTTACTGAACTGTCATAAAATCGATTACTCCTTCACCTTGGATTTCTTTTTGACGCTTTTAAGTGTCACTAAGCTATCACACATTCATACACAAAATCTATTGGCAGAGTACAAATTGTAACGGGCAATATTAACAAGCGCGAGCAGCATTATCTTTTCTTTTGGCAACACCAACACGTTATGAGCACTTGAATCACGAAGTGGTCCACAAAATCTCATCAAACCATGAACACAAAGAATAATATTCGAACATTATTGTGCATCAACCGAATAAAATAATCAACTTTGTTGTGTCACACATTAATCTAATAACTAGGTGTTGTGTTATCCAATAACCATCAAACTCAAACCGACGTTAAGCCTAAAATAAAATTAGCAAACTCAAAACAATAAGGATACACGAATCAAAGGTTTTGCTAAAATAAGAATGTTCCTATTGATCAATTTTAAATTATCCCACCAATACATGAAGTCGGATCAAACACAAGATGCGGTAAGCGTTAGTTACCATAAAACTGTATCAAAACTTAATAATGAAAAAGATTTCCCACCAGTCTATAAGCTTCTAAGGGACATCATATTAATATAATCCCACATCATTAATTAAAGTAAAATATGAATCATAAAATTAACAACACACAACGACACACCAAGTTTTTGGCGCCGTTGCCGGGGAGTGAAAATTTAATCTTGATTTTTATTTGATATTTTGGTTTTTAACATTAGATTAGATCTAACCCTTAGGATTAGTGTAATTTAGATTAGTGTATAATTCTGTATATTCTATATATTTGCTTGTATATTTGTGTGTTTAATTGTTTGTGTATTTAATTATTTTTTATAATACACTCTTCTGGTCGATAACCCAATACGGCGTATCCAATACAACATATTGATTCAAAAGATTAATAGGTGATAGAACCTAAACACGTGATAGATTCTGAGATCGTTTATAGCTTAGATTGTTTAGATCTTATATCTAGGATAATAATAACAATGAACATAAAGAATATGCATAGCAGAAATAACATAATAAACAAAGTTATTCAACAAGGTTTTTCTTTATTAATACTCTAAGCCCTAATATTATTTGATAAAAATAATACGGTTACATCAATGAATTGTAATAGGATCAAGTTATCTTGACCTTGAGGCTAAACTACTAGGCGTCTACAATAAAACTCACGCCTACACACACACACACTTTTCCTGATGTTCACATCTTGACACATACTAAAAAGTACACGCCTATGTCTCTTTATATATTAGAGACATTATGTTTTACAAAAGATAAGAACGAATAATATCTTCTTAACATTTCATATTATCTTCTATATCTTTTATCTTCTTAATAAGATCTTCTGGAATCTTCATCTTTTGTAGAATTCCATCTACACGACTTAAACCCTTCTTGTTTCATTGTTTTGTCTTATCAACTCAAATATAATTCCCAACAATATTCCCCCATTTGATAATGACAAAACCAAAATAAGCACAAACTTCTTCCCCTTAAGTTAATATATATGAATGAAACAAAACTTCTCCTTAATCCATGTTATACCACTAAGGATCTATTAGTTTCAATTATCTTCTTTGTAAATCTCCTGAAGCTTCATTAGTCTTTTGCCTCTTAGAACCTTCATGATCAAGTTCTGCTTCTTCAGCCCTTTTAGAACTTCCAACTTTTGCAGAATCTATAATTGTTGCTTGTGAACTTCCAGTTGCTAACTCTGATGCTCTTCCTTTATCTTCAGTCTCCATGGGTACAAAAGTGTTGACATTCTTCATTGTTATTTCAAATAATTCCTTGAGCTCATCAAAAGAATATCTTTTCAATTGCTGCAGTATATGACTTCCCATGTACTTGATGTAATTAATCATATAATTCCTTTGTTGAGCTTGTGTCATGGGCTTGTTCCTCTTTACTTCAGCTTTTTTTGCAACAAAATATTTCTTTCTCTGATTAATAAGATCTACAGGCATCTTTGCTTGATCAACTTCACTGTACTTGTTCCTTTTCTCTGCTTGTAGTCTCTTAGATAGCTCTTCATCAGCTTTAACTCTTGCTCTAATGTTTTCCTGTTCTTCCTCAGTAAAAGATTGAGCTGCTTCATGAACTTTAGTCATCCTTTGTCTTTCTTCTTCATTCAGTTCCTCTTGCAGTCTCACTACTACTTCATGACCAAGCCTCTCTTGTTCTTGCTGTAATTTAGTTCTCTTAGTATGTTCATCCTCATATTCCTCCATTTTACCATTACCTTTATCTTTGATTACAACTGGTGAAGAAATACTGATGTTAACCTCTTGAACCATACCAGCAGTACTAACTGGCATTGATGTACCAGTAGTACTAATTCCACCAATACTAGTACTAACTGCCATTCTTCTTCTAGTGTAAGTGTGAACATTTGTTTTAGCTGCATCTGCAAGAACTTTAGCTGCACTAAGAACTCCTAACTGATCTTCAGGTTGATCTTCTCCCTGTGTAGGAGTAACCAAAGTAACTCATGCATCTTGATCAATTTCTTCTATCATCCTTCCCTGTTTGGAAGAATCCTCTGAATCCTCTTCATCATCTGAAACAAAAGTTTTGGCTCTCCTTTTGGAATGGCTTGTCTTGACAATCTTCTCTAACTTTTTCACCTTCATGATAAGCTTGGTATAAGTAGCACCATATACTTACTTAGTTTGTTTCAAATCTGCCTCCAAGCTTTCCACTTTCTTAGGCAAAGTTGTACATAAAACCGTCAATTCGTGTAGTGTCATACTGCCCTCATCACTTCCAAGTGTGTAAACTCTTGGGAGAGGTGAATCACGAGGCGGTGTAGGTACCCTCTCAGACCTAGTCTGAGCAATGGAACCCCCCATAGCTTCTTGGCACCTAGGACTACCACCTGCACGAATTCCCTGAGGAAGAGACACATTAGGTATTGTTGTGGATTAGGTCATATTAATGTTACCACTAGCCTGCTCTGCATCTAAGCTAGCAGCAGTAGTGGTAGCCCTTTCCACTCTGTTATCTCACTCCTCATAGACAACCTCATCTAGTGCATTGGGTATAGGCTCACTAGTCTGAGGTAACTCAACGACCTTGTTTAAGGCTTGCCTAGGTGTTTGAGTCTTTTGGTATGATGATGATACAACATTGAGGATTGGTTCTTCATTAGTAGGTTGAGCAGTAGAAGGTGGTGGTTGAGGTTCAGAGGGATGTCCTGAACCTTCACCCTCTTCTGCTTGAATTTCTAGCATACTTGGAAACAAAGGTGTGTGTTCCCCAGAAAAACCTCTTTTCATATTGCTAAAAAGGTTTGGAGTTAAATTTGGAGCAATATATTTTCTGTTGTGGGGATTAAGGAATCTTTTGTTCTTGTCCAAAAATATTTGAATAAATCTTGGATACATTAAAAATTTATATTTACTATCCAAGTTTTTCACCATACCATCAAAAATCAATTTAGAAAAGTTAAAAGTTCTGTTTGTGGCCAAGCAAATAATAGCAGTTGCTATATTGCTACTAAATTGTTCCCAAGAAGTTTTCTTAGGGCTAAGACAGTGTAGGATGGTATGGATCAAAAATCTCCACTGAGGGGAAAATTTGCCTTTTTGAAAAGTCAGTTTATCATCAGTTAAAACATATCCCATCAGTGAGAGTTGATCAAAAATTTTAGTAGTTGGCAAAACACTAATACCATCTACATCTGCTAATTGGAGATGTCTCCTAACAGATGCTTTAGTAACAGTAAATTCTTTGCCATCAACTGTGGCAGTTATTTCCTGTTCTCCATTATCAACTGTTCTGACAGTAGAAGTCTGCCAAAACTTTTTGAGAGAAACTAGATATAGTAGTTCTTAGAAAAGAGCATACCTTTATAGACTCGCCATTGAGAAAATCAACTATCTCTTGGAATCCTTCCACTCCAGATGGTTTTATTTAGATAGCAACCATGTTGTGTTTGTCGCTAGAATTCCAAATTCTCATTGTTTATTAGAGAAGTTCCAATTAAGGTCTGGATAGGTCGTTTATGAAGTATATGTGTTGGACAAAACAGTTGAGATAAATGAACACTTAAGGTTTGATTAGAACCGACCTGAATAAACTTGATTCTTTATCTTGAGAAAGTCTTATGAGTGAAAGAAAGATCAAGAATCATCCAATTTATGGAAACCTATATTCGAAGTTGTTGGCGGAAATATCTCAACAGCTATATTTAATTAATGAAAATCTGTTATGCTCTAAACAGTATTAACGGTAGCCTAGCAGTACTAAGTTTAGACTAACAGTACTAAATAATGCTCAGCAGTAACTAAGTTTAGCCTAGCAGTATTAACTTTTGAGGTACTAGTTTTAGCCTCAATTCCGTTTTGAAAGGCATTTCCATCATTCAAAATTTGTGTTGATTCTCATAAGCTCTCTTTCTGTTTTTAAGCTCACTGTATCTCTTAATTCTTTTGCTCACTGAAACACTCTGTCTGTTTTTACTTCACACATGTCTCTATTCTTTTGAGCTTACACTTTTTCTCTTTGTCTGTTTTTGCTTTCTCTCAATTCTTTTAAGCTCACTTTTTCTCTCTGTCTGTTTTTATTTCTCTTAATTCTTTTAAGCTCACTTTTTCTCTTTGTTTGTTTTTATTTTCTCGTAATTCTTTTAAGCTCACTTTTTCTCTGTGTCTGTTTTTATTTTCTCTCAATTCTTTTAAGCTCACTTTTTCTCTTTGTCTGTTTTTATTTTCTCTCAATTCTTTTAAGCTCACTTTTTCTCTCTGTCTGTTTTTATTTTCTCTCAATGCTCACAGTATTAATTATAACAGCAGTAGAAAGTATACTTACCAGTAGTAAGGTAGGCCAACAGTACTAACTTGAATTTCATCATTAGCTGTTGTTCCATTCCATTTCAAGCATCATTTGTGCATAATCTGCTGCATATTAATACAATTAACCTCCCCTCAATCAATACTTCAGGGGTTAAGCATTCCAATACTTGCAATCAGATATTGAAATCTTCCAACATCAAATGCTTTGTGTAAGCAAACAGCAATATTTGTGATCAGTGTGAATCTTAATCATTTGAATAAGCTTCTTTTCTATTAGAACTCTGATGAAGTGATGTCTAATCTCAATGTGCTTAGTCTTTGAGTGAAACACTGGATTCTTAACTATGCAGATGGTGCTTTTTATTGTCAATGTAATACTGTAATTCATGAAAATGTAATCCATAATCTAGCCTTAGAAATTTGAATCTATAACACATGTCCACAACAACTAGATGCAGCTACATACTCTCCTTCAGTAGTAGAACTGACAACTATAGTTTGCTTTTTACATTGCCATGAGATCAATCTCCTCCCAAGAAATTGACAACCTCCTGTTGTGGATTTCCTGTCTAAACTTGCACCAGCATAGTCACTATCAGTATAAGCTTCCAAGTCAAATGGTGAGTCCTTAGGATACCAAACACCCAATTTAGGTTGACCTTTCAAGTATCTAAAGATTCTCTTCACAACATGAAGATGTGAAACTTTAGGTGTGACTTGAAATCTTGTACAAGTACATACATCAAACATTATATCAGGCCTAGAAGCTGTTAGATACATCAATGATCCAATCATTGATCTATATAAGTGAACATCAACATCTTCAGCTTCTGCATCCTTGAGAAATGGCTTTGAAGTCTCCATGGGTGTACTTGTTGTCTTCACAGTTAAAAAACCAAACTTCTTCAAGATTTCATCCACATACTTGTCCTGACTGATGAAAATCCCATCATCTTTTTGTGTCACTTGAAGTCCTAATAAGAAAGCGAGTTCACCCATAGAACTCATCTGGAATTTCTTGTACATCAACTTCTCAAAATTAGTGCATAACTCCTTTTTAGTAGATTCAAAAATGATATCATCAACATATACTTGAACTAGTAGAATATCACTTTTGATTCTTTTAATAAACAAAGTCTTATCAAAATGACCTCTCTGAAATCCATTGTCCAATAAATAGGTAGATAGAGTCTCATACCAGGCTCTAGGAGCTAGATGTAGACCATATAATGCCTTTTCTACCTTGTAAACTTTGTCAGGGAACTCTGGATCTTCAAATCCTGGAGGTTGACAAACATAAACTTCTTCTTCAATTTTTCCATACATAAATGCACTCTTCACATCCATCTGGTACACAACAAAGTCTTTGAATGAGGCATAGGCTAAGAACATCCTAATTGCTTCAATCCTAGCAATTGGAGCAAAAACCTCATCATAATCTATTCTTTCTTCTTGAGTGTAACCTTGTGCAACCAGTCTTGCTTTGTTTTTGATTACAATTTCTCTTTCATCTTTCTTGTTTCTTTACACCCATTTAGTTCCAATGGCCCTCTTGCCATATGGTAAATCAACCAAAGTCTGAACTTTGTGCAATTTAAACTGTAGAAGTTCATCCTGCATTGCTTCTATCCAGCTTGAACCTGTTAAAGCTTGAATAACCTTCTTGGGTTCTACTTGTGATAGAAAACAAGCAAATAGATAATTTTGAAGGTCTTCGTGAGTTTTCTCTTCATAAACAGTACTAATAAACCCTTGTTTATTTGTAGACCAGACTGTATATTTCCAATCACATGATCAAGTGAATGATCTTTATGGATTCTTGTATTTGGAGTAGTGGGAACTAGATATGTGTTAGTAATGTTGCTATATCTAATTTTGTTTCATCACCAAAGAAATTAGCATGTGTGGCTTTAAGTGGAGCAGTAGTAACTGGTGGACTAGCAATATTAATATTTGGTCCAGCAGTATTAACATCTGGAGAACTGTCTTCGGGCTTCTCTTGATCATCAATTCTACTTTCATCATCCTTCTTTCTAGCATCACTAGAAGGTTGTGGTTCATCATTGCTAGTATTCTTTGGAAAAGAATAAAATAATGAACCATCTTTCCATAGTGGCATCAAAATGTAGTCTTGGCTAGATCCTGTCTCCTCACTAGAATGACCTGCACCAATACTTTCTTTTGTACCTACAAAATCATTAGAGTTTGTACCTGCAACAACTGGCACATAATTCATTGATTTTGTTAGAACATCAATATCAAACAGCCACTTTGGTCCATCACCTGCAATAATAGGCTTATCCTCCAAGAACCTAACATGCAAGTTTTCTTCTACTTTCCTAGTTCTAATGTTGTATACTCTAAAAGCCTTACTATTCAATGAGTATCCAACAAAGAATCCATCATCAGACTTTCCATCAAACTTGCCTAAATGATCTAAGGTATTAAGAATGGTAACATGACACCCAAATGGTTTCATGAAGCTTAGAGAAGGTGTTCTACCTCTAAAGAGTTCATAAGGGGTCTTGTTATGAGGCTTGACTACTAATACCCTATTCTGCACATAGCAAGCAGTATTAACTGCTTCAGCCCAAAATGTAGTAGGTAACTTAGAGTCAGCTAACATGGTTCTAGCAGCCTCAATTAGTGTCCTATTTCTTCTCTCAGCAACACCATTTTGCTAAGGAGTTCTAGCTACACTAAATTCTCTCTTAATGCCTTTCTTTTTACAAAACTCACTCATAACTCTATTTTTGAACTTTGTTCCATTGTCACATCTGATTATCTTTACTTTCTTATCAACTAGATTTTCTATCTGAGTTATAAAGCTCTTAAGAATGCCACTAGTTTCATCCTTAGATGCTAAAAAGAAAACCCAAGTAAATCTGATATAATCATCAGTGACAACTAGACAATATTTCTTATTAATTAAGCTGCTCACAAAAGTTGGACCAAACAAGTCCATATGCAACATGAATAAAGCCTGAGTAATAGAGTTTTGAATTTTAGACTTACAGGAGGCTTTGTGTTGTTTTCCCTTAAGGCAAGCAACACAAGTTTGGTCATTTTCAAAATGCTTTATAGGTAAACCTTTCACAAAGTTATCCTTAACAAGTTTATTGATAGTTTTAATATTAACATGACCTAGCCTCCTATGCCATAGCATTGATTCATCAAGTGTGGCCTTTGCAACAAGACAAGTTAAACTCTCTTTAGGAACAATATTCTTCATATCAACATTGTACATATTGTTCTTTCTAGGAACTTTAAATAAAACCTGACTTTCATCAGCTAACTTAAAGTCAGGAGATAGAACAAAACATCCAGTGTTAGTAAAAAGAACACTGTTCTTTTGTCACACATTTGTAAGACACTAAAAAGGTTAAACTATAACTCATTGACAAAGTACACATCCTTAAAATCAAGCTTACCAGTTTTAAGAGTTCCTTTACCAGTAATTCTTCCTCCTTTGGCACCTCCCCCAAAGGCAACATATCCTTTGTCAAATTCCTTGAAGTCTGAGAGATAGGACATGTTCTCTGTCATGTGCCTTGATCATCCACTATCAACATAGCCTTGATCTTCTTTTTGTAGATGACCCTGCACATAAAAATACGGAAATTAGTTTCCTTTGGGGACCCAAGCCATCACTGACTTGGATCTGCCTTGTGCATTAACATAATTATGTCTCTTAAAAGTAATTGATGCACTGTTATGTTTGGTAGGTCTCCAAACCCATAATGCTAAGGCCTTAACAACATTAACCTAATTTGCCCTGACAGCATTAACTACTGCTGAATTTGGCCTAGAACTTCCCTTAGCAGTATTAACTTTTTGGCTATAATTTTTGTTAGTTAATGTTGTTTTTATACTATAGGGACTCTTTACAGTTGATTGTGCTGATTTAGAAATGCATGGCATTGGTCAAGCACTATAAAATGTAGTTTTAGGATGAGCAGTATTAACAGGCCTAGCAATATTAAGTGGTCTTAGGCCAGTTTTCATTAAAACTACTCTTGGAACTATGTTCCTGTGAGCACTGGGGTGACTCTTTTTAGCAGAATAATTGTAATTTACCCTTATATAATTATTCCCAGATACCATCCTTTCCCTTTGATGGTAATTACAGTTAGCATGCACATGGTTAAAACTTCCATAGACAAAATAAGCTTTATTGTACATCACAAAGTCACTTCCTAGTTGTTGGGACTTTTGATTATTCCAGATTCTTTGATTTCCCCTAGGAGTTTGTGACCTGTACATTTCAGCATACTTAACTGGTTTCCAAACTGGTTTTTCTTATTGTTGAGGTCTAACAAAATTTATCTTAGCAATAGTAGGAAAAACAGTTTTCTTCTCTAACTTATCATTTGACATCAACTCCTCAATCAATAAGGCATCATGAGATTCCCTAACCTTATTAGAAGTATCTTCACTAACACTCTTACTAGTCTTAGGTCCATATCCTTCAAACTCAGGCTGTTAGAACTCTTCTAAACCAAAGTTGGACAAATCAAGGTTTGGGGGTAAAAATAATCCTGTATGAGGAGGTGGAACAACATTATAGCTTACAAACCCTAAACCCTTTCATTTTTCTAGACTCTTAGAAGCATTATCAAAATTTTCAATCTTAAGTTGATTGCTTTCTTTTTCTTGCTTAAGCTTTTCTAACTCACTTTTAAGCACTCTAATTTCTGAGTCTTTATATGAGATATCTCTTTTTAGAACAGCAAGTTGCTTATAAAACTAGACATCATCTTTTTGTATAAGACTAAGTTTTTCTTCTACAAATGCTAACCCTTTTTTATAAGTAGCTAGATAAAACTCAGAATTGGTTTAAACTTATTCTTAAATCATCAAGTTGAGTTTTAAGAGTTTCAAAGCTTTTTAGACAGGTTTTTGAACAGGTTTTATCATTATGTACCTGAGAGTCTGAAAAAGCCATAAGAGCCATGTTTGTAGGGACTTCTTCATCTGCCATAAAGCTCCAGTCAAAAACCAGCTCCATCAATAGCCAACATGGCTTTGGAAGAAATTTCTTCCACATTTATAGTTCCTTCTAGAGTTGTCTTGATTCCTGCTCCTGTATCTTGATTCCTAGGTCCTCTGCAATTCCTTGCAAAAGTGTCCCATTGTTGACAGTTGTAAACACATTCACTTTTTGAACTTGTCAATCAGCTGTGTCATTCCATTGATAGTAATCTTTCTACTAGTTTTCTAGGAGAAAACTTTTCTTGTCATCATGTCAGCAATGCTATGCCACTTCAAATCCATCTTTTTTAGTCATCTTCATGGCATTTGTTCAAGGTCATCGTGTACAAGTTGAGACCCGTCGGGGTTGTGACTGGCAAAAATGCATAATACAGTTCATCACTTAAGTTAGCAGTACTAACTTAAGTACTAGCAGTGCTAACTTGAGTATTAGTAGTACTAACTCCCATAGCAGTATTAACTTCATTTGTACTGTAGTAGAATGACGTAAAATCCAAGTTCTTAAGAACTTTATAGCTTGCAGTTCCTTTTAACCTCTTGTTTAACAATCTTGAATTTGTGTGTAGAGTTCATCAAAGACTTATTCGTGTCTAGATCATGGTTATTCCTCTAGACCACAATATAGTATTCCACTTAGAAGGCAGATGTCTCAAAAATTTCAAATTAAGATACTTCTGGTAAAAATATTTTCACCAAGGATAGCCCACTAACTGACAATTTCTGAAGCCTTGTGTAAAAATATAATCAAAGAGACTCTATGCTTGGGAGGCACTAAAGTTTTCATACATTTGCTTCAGAAGAGGTCTTCGATGTTTTCTTTTGTGGCATTAGTACCCTCAAATCTTATTTGTTTATTAGCATTAGCAAATAATGTCTTGGCATCTTGTACTGTTAAATGTCAGTAGATGTTCATTAGGCAAGTGCCATTAGTAACATACTTATTGCTTCACTATTAAGCTTCTTTTGAAGTTCTTTTCATAGCAGTATTACAGGACCTGGTATTAATGTAGTTGAGGAACCATCAGCATTTGTTGTTGTTTGAGCTGCTGGTTTGAATGAGTTTTCATTCTCTATGACATCCCATAGAGCATAGTCTTGTACTTGAAAGTGTTGCTCAATCCTTAGTTTCTACATATCATATTCACCCTGTTTGAGAAGGGGCAACTTTGCAGTAGTATTGGTTTGAGCAGTTTCTAGATCCATATCTTCTTTGTGAGTAAAGAGATCTTCTTGTTAGTTTCTTCTAGATCAAAGTTTTAGAATACAAGCTCTGATACCACTTGTTGATCCTAAATTATGATTGATTCTTAGCTTATAAAGAGTATGTTACCTTGGATAAATCTAAAATAACAACGGTAGAAACTTTGTGTGTACATTAAAGAGGATGCGGAATCTACTCTTTAATAGTTAGAAGAACTATGAATGTAACAGTAAATATGATTGAACAAAGATGTAACAAAAAGCTTCAATATTATTAAGATCAATAATACGAGTATTCTGTCTAGTACTAGGGTTTACAACCTTGAAGCTATTACTATTGTGTATATAACTCTATAACCTAGGATCTCCTTAAATACACCAAGGAGTCCTTTACAAGATAACTATAGATCTTCTATATTTCTAATCTTCTATGCATATCTTTCTAACTAAATAAAATATACACTGAATAAGTCAATACTTATCACTTCATACGTCTTCATCCCTTTAGCAGTCTTAAGTCTTCATGCAGCAGTTTTAACTCCTTCATCAGTGTTAAGTTAGTACTGGCAGTACTAACTTTCTTCTAGCAGTACTAACTAGTTAGTACTGGTAGTTATAATCTTGAGTAGTACTAAGTCTTTGGCTTGGCAGTACTAAGTGTATGAGTTTAATTCCTAACAATATGTATATGCAATTATGCATTATATGAAGTATTATACTTGTAGTCACATACCGCTATATATGTATAATATAGGTCGCGGTTAGACGTGAAGTTTCTTGCGTTTGTTGAAGTTGATTGGTAGGATCTTTTGCTAAGGTGAGTTTATAGCCTCGCATTAGATTCTTTTTAATGTTTTTAAACCCGTGAGGGGGATACATGTTTGTTTTTCAAATCGAACACATATGATTTTATAGTATGCTGGACTCGATTATGAGATTGTTTTCGCATAAGTAGCTATTGTCGAAGTCCCTTATTTCATGAACCGTTAATTGCCTTGCGAGGTGAACGCTAATGCATTAAATAGATTTATTAGGTTTGACAACCCTGTCCGAGGTCTGAATCGGAAGGTGAGCAACCTGTAATGGACATTTCATAATTAGAAAGTAGTAGGTATATGACAATAATACCTTGTTTTAGGGCACACTAACATATGAAATGCCATATGTACTGTTAACGTTCGGTGTCATGGGCTTATTGCGTGAAAGAAAAGAAGTTGATATACATTGCATTCGTTGCTTTATTTTCCCGAGAACTAATTATGTGTTCAAAGATTATTGCTTATTATTTATTTTAAACTCTATAAATTTCACTCAACTTTGTTGTTGACGTTTTAAACATGTTTTATCCCAGGTAACCAGGGTTCAAGGCAACGATGGCATGGAGGTGTTGTGCGTGTGATAGATTTATGGAAAGACTACTTGTGTGTTCCGGTCTTTCAAATTCAATGTCTTAAGTTGTGTTAAAACAATGTCTTTTATTTGAAACAATTGTCTTTCAAATGTTGTAATAGACAGTGGTTGTGATTCTGTGGGGACCTAACGCATTTTAACTCTGATTAATAATGAAACACATGTTTGTTAAAACGTCTCATTTGGGTCGTTTTCTATTATCTTGGTGAATGATGCTATTTAGTAACACCCAAATTGCTAATTCCGCTGCGCAATCCAATGTACGTTGGGTGGGGTGTTACAGAGTGGTATCAAGAGCCTAAGGTTACAAAGAACTAGGTCGAGTATTTTTGAAAAAAATCTAAACTATAACGCTTCTACAAGCACGCCAAGACTCCTCGTTGCCATTGTTTACCTATAGAAAGGAAAGGTAAATTTATTTGATTATTATGTATAGGTATATTTACGTATGTGTTATATGTATAATTAATTGGTTAAATATGGATATATTTATGCATGTGTTGGATGCATAAATTGTTATGTATCAGTGCATTTATGCATGTGTTGTATGCATAGAATGTCAGGTGATTATATGATAACTATCATTATATATGTTTGAAATGTAATTGAGGTATACGCGAAATGAGAATGTCATGAATTGTGAATTTTTATTTGTTGTGCTTTGATGCGAATCGTTATTTTGATAATAGTGTTTTAATGATATTAAGAAGTGATACGCTATTAAGTAAGTATTGTATGATATTCTCTAGATTATCATGGTGAACGTAATTCCTCCCAATCACGTAGATGATGTACCTGTTGTTGATCCGAATCAACACGATGATGTTCATGTTGTTCCCGAGCCTGTCTTAGTGGATGAAGATGAGGACCCGGAAGAAGACAAATTTAAGGAAGAAGAATATCCTCAAGAAGAAGAAGATGATATGGAAGTCGACATCGAGGAAGATGAGAATGATCCATAGTTGACTTACCCTTATGAAGAAATGGATCCTCTTAACCCTCCATCGCCTGCTTCTGAGTCAGAACCCGAGGATGCGATTGAGGTGGAGAACCTGATTGAGCATGAGGATGAGACTATTTCTGCTAGTGTCCATGAGGTAGGTGAATTGTCTACTGCTCCTTTTCTTTATGAGGATAGTGATGGTCTATTGCCTGGTCTCATGAGAAGGGATATTAACTCTCTTTTTGGTCGGATGGCTTCTCTTTCAAGACGATTGTGTGGTCGCGAGACGTCGCATTCTTTCGTCGAGAAGAAAGGAAAAGCAAAGTACGAGTACTATGGTAAGTTGATTTTGGATTTGGGTAATGAAGTGCGTTCTAGTGTGGAACAAGGAACAGCTGCAATGGAAAAGCTAGTTGAGAAGCTTGGTAATGCTGAAGATAAAGTTGAGTGTAAGAAGTTGAAGAAGGAACTTGAAGAAGCAAGGTTTAGCAACACATTCCTTCATATGCAGAACGAACGAGTTGAGAGAGATCTCTACTGGACTAGAGTTCGAGCTCATGAGTTCTATCAATAGATGATTCGTAGAGGATTTGTGTTTGAAGAAAGACCAAACGAAGCTATCAATGTTCTAATTGAAGATGAGAAGAGTCCATCATCTGAGTCGCAAAGATCTCCTCATGATTCTTAGTAGTTTAGATTCATTAGTATTGTCTTTATTGTGTAATCACTAAACTGAATCCTCATTTAGTAGAATTAGTGTTATTGGTTGTAACGATTTGTATCATTTCCTGAAACAATGCAACTATGTATTAACTCTTTTGTGATGAAAAATGAATGACTATCTTCTGATTACTACTTGATGTTATGTGACTGTTGTCGTGATTGATTTGTCATTGTACCATGTTATGAGTATACCATGTTATGAACGCTTATCAGATTGTTTTCTGTGTGACGTGACATAATCATGCCTCCAAAGTCTATACCTATGACTCAAGCTGCTATTCGTCGAATGATCAAGGAAAATGTCGATGCTGCTATCGCTACTGAGCGAGCTAGACACGTGAATGTTAGAAATGATGTTAGGGGATCTGGACCAGCTAGGGGTTAGGATGCCGCACCTGCTGCTCGTAAGTGCACTTTTTCTGGATTTATGAAGTGAAATCCTATTGCTTTTCGTGGTACTGAAGGAGCTGTCGAATAATTAAGATGGTTCGAGAAAACTAGGAGTGTTTTTGGGATCAACGATTGTGCAAAGGGCAAGAAGGTTAGGTTTGCTGCTGCAACATTGCAAGGACCTGCTTTGACCTGGTGGAATGCTAAGATTGCAACCATGGGTTTGGAGACTGTGAACCAAATGCCTTGGACTGAAATGAAGCAACCGATGACTGCCGAGTTTTGCCTAATAGAAGAAGTTCAACGTATGGAGCACGAATTATAGAACTTGAAGGTTAAGGAGTATAACATTGTCGCTTATACTCAGAGGTTCAATAAGCTTGCATTGATGTGTCCGAGAATGGTTGAGCCAAAAAGAGTAAAGGTTGATGCTTACATCCGGGGATTGACTGATAACATCAAGGGTGATGTTACTTCTTCTAAGCCGGCTAACCTGAACGAAGCTGTGCGCATGGCTCATAAGTTGATGGATCAGAAATCGCAAGCTAGAGATGAAATAATTTTGAAAGGAAAGAAGCGAAAGTGGGAGAGCTTTTAAAGTAGAAATAGTAGTGGTAAGGGCAATCAAAGGGATAACTCACGTCAAACTTTGCAGAATAACCAAAGGCAAGGAAACACGCGAGCCATGGTTACCACTCCTACTGATGGAAAGCTTCCTTTGTGTGAACGATGTTTTACTCGCCATGTTGGTCAGTGTACGATTAAGTGCCACAAGTGTGGAAAGGTTAGGCACAATTTAAGGTACTGCAAGGAGAAGAATGTTTCCATAGGTGCAAATGCTCTGCCCATTCTGCCTTGTTATGATTGTGGTGAGCAAGGTCATACTAGGAACCGATGCCCAAGGAAGGTTAAGCAAGAGGAAGTTGGAGAAGTTCATGGTCGAGCTTATGCTATTAAGGATGCTGAGCCAAAGGGCCTGAATGTGGTTACTGGTACGTTTATGCTCAATAACCGCTATGCTTTTGTTTTATTCGATTCGGGTTCCGATAGGAGTTTTATGGATACTAGATTTAGTTCCATACTTGATATCGATCCGGTCAAAATAGGAGCTAGTTATGAGGTAGAGTTAGCTGATGGA
>BQNB010053888.1:0-39786 GCA_026074375.1 Tanacetum coccineum | reverse complement strand
TACTTTCTAATGGTTATTGATGTCATGGGTGGGGCATTTGTACAGAAGGTCATTATACTGTTCCCAAGCTTGGTATAATGTCTCGTCTTCTTCTTGCTTGAAGTTACAGATTTTCTCAAGCTGTTTGGCAGTTCTTGATGGTGGACAGTACCTTTAGATAACGGCCTTTTTAAGGAGATCCCAGGAATCAATGGTTCCTGGGGGAAGTCTATCCACCCATATTTTAGCGGCTCTAGTTAGAGTGATGGGGAAGACGTGAAGCATGACAGCATCATGTGATACTCCGGGAATGTTGAATAAGCTGATGATATCTAAAACTCGCTCCACATGCTCATGGGCGGCGTCGTTCTTGTTTCCGGAAAAGGTGCCCTCCCTTAATTCCCGCATGAATTGACTTTTTATTTCAAAGTTCACATTGCCTCCTATTTCTGGTTTAACCACGCTCGGTGCCTGGTTTCCTCGAGTCAATGCTAGATATTGTTCCATAGTGAGGTTATCGATTTCCTCCTCGGCCATTATGAATATTTAAATATTTAGTAAATCAAATTAAAACTAATTTTAGCTCCCCGATAGCGGCGCCAAAACTTGATGCGTATTTTGCTATAAGTATATTTTTACCAAGTTTTAAATTTATAAAACTTGATTACCGATACACGCACTAACGGGCAGAGAACCCGGTCATATATAGTGTAGTAGTTTGGTAAATCCGAGGTAGTCCCAAGAGCTAAGGTTAAATAGTTTAATTTGATTATTGTCATGATTGAAAATAGTTTTAAGATTGATTTTAAGAATTATGGAAAAGTAAATGCAATAAAATAAATAGATAGAAGATATCAGGGAGAAAGGCATGCTAACCTAAACATTTCATTACCAATGCTATTATAACACCCCGTGTTTTAGGGTCATTGACGTCGTCAATAACTTCACTAGGTATTTTTAGTATTGTTCGCGTTTGCTTTTAATCGTAATCGTTAAGTTAAATCGCGTAAGCTAAAAATGATCATTCAATATAAACGGGCGTCAAACAATTAAATGTTTACATCAAGCAAGTGTTAAGTAATTATTTTGAGGATAATTATTAACTTTGTTTAATTTATTTGTATTGGCTACGTAAATTTGTTACGTTTCGCGATAAAGTACGTTTAGGCGTACCCGGTTAATTAATCTACGCTTCAAAAAATGCCTATTATTATTTCCAATGATCAAAAAGTTTATAAACTTTACCCATGGTTGTTAAATAGGATGCCCCATATACAAGAAATTAGCAAGACTTATTCAATTTACAAGTATACATTTTATATAGCAAGACTACACTTACATATTTACTTATACTTTCAAAAGTGCAAGTGTAATACTTTCATTTTATTTAGCTAGTGAACACAACCCTTGAATTCATGGGATCATGTCCACATTAGGAAGCATAGAAACATAAAACCATACCTAAGGTCTTGTATAAGTATGGACTCATAAGACTTAGTACATGACTAGTGGTTTTGACCACTAGTCACACCTATTCCACCCATGTACCGTCCCCCCCCCCCTCCCCTGTTCCTGTATGCCGTCTTTGTTTAACATACTAGGTCTAGAGATTCTATACATTATAAGGCTTGCATTCTAACGAGAGATAACATATAACTTCAAACAAAACACCTAACCAACAACAATCCAATTTTTCTCCCTTTGCTCTTCAATACAGCCACAAACAAACAATCACCCTTTTCTCTTATTCATAGCTTGATTACAAGAACCATACATAGCATTCAGACCGTCATTCCTTATGATAACTAAGGAGTTATTGAAGGGTTGGTTAAAAGGATTTACCAAGGTACTGAGATAGCAAGAAAAGCAAGACTTAGGGTTTCTAATTGGAATTAGGTTTTAAGTTGTGCAAGCTTTGGTGTTGAACATAAATCTTGGTTTAGATATTTTGGTTCGATCATATTAATCATATTGATAGGTTATTCTAAAACCCTTTATTTTTATCATTTATTAATTTTATGTGTATAATATGTTATATTTGAAATACCATTTAGGAGACTTGTTAAACATGGTAAAGAAAGTGTTTGTACTTGTGAATCTACATTTTGTATCACTTTTTTAAATGTTTCTCCGTGATTGGGGAAATATCATGATATAATGGGTTATAAGCATTCGTAACATGTTTGTTAAAGCATTAAAACGTGTATAATAAAACTAGTGATTAAAAGTTACTTAGAAAGTTTAAGATTTAATAAGCTTTGTTAAGGATTGATAGTTTGGACTATAGACACCACTATGGACATCATGGACATTTATATATGTATGGGCAATTCGATAATCTAAGTTGTGAAACTTGTGTATTTTTATTTAGGTTAAACAAGTATATAACAATTAATAGAGTATTAATTGTTATATAAGGACTGAAAAGGTCTGTTTGGTTTCGATTCCAATGTGGGGATTACTTTTTAGATTTAATAGTCTATGGATAGATTTCCGGCAAATTAGGAACTTGAAAAAACGATATTATACCGACAAGATCGTAGTTACGGTGTTTTAGATAATAACCGAAGTTATAAAAGAATTTTTATAAAAAAATTGTTATAAAATTCTAAAACACAAGAAGGTTTCGTATTTTTTAATAAAATACAATAATTTTTAGGATTCGGAAAAACAATAAGAACGTAATAAAGTAATTAAAAAAACCAAATAAGTATGAATTACTGCGAGTTTATATTATTAAATTTGCTATAAAAATACTTTTATAAAACTATTTTTATAAATGTTACTTGTCATCTAGGAACATTTGTTTTTGTTAAACTTCATTATAAATAGAACATTCAATTACAGATCGTGCTTAACAGAATTCTAAAAATCAGAGCCTAACGAATAAAATACGGCGTTTACGAGAATTAAAAGTTTATAATACAGTAAATTTATAAACTATGGAAACAGTAGAAATATACTATTCATAGCAAGGACCCAAATGTCATAAAAATCTGTGATATATTGATACACCTTTTCTATAAAAGACGTGTCTAAGGAAAGTTAAAAAGTTTAACAAAGATACGATTATTACATTTCAGGGTTTTACGACAACTAAAACTATAAAAATAAAAAACTTTATAACTGGTGTGAACAGTAAAAAATTATTTTCACTAGAGGAATGAAATACAAAAATGTCATATTTGATACGTCGTCATTAATATGAATTGCGTGACTTAAGAACGCAAGAAACGAACTTGAAAACGTGAAGTTATGTCCATTTTTTACAAAGGTATATTTATTAAACGTTTTAACTTTATTAAATGTGGATTTCACTCAAACTCAATTAGCATGGTGATTAGACTATATAGAATTTATTATGGGTTGTAGATTACGCCCCAAAGTGGTTATGATTATACGACCTAACATTGGTTTAGGATGCATCGAGTTCATTAACGTGACACCTTTTTTTCTGTGAATACACTTGATATACGTACTACTAGGTTGAGCTAATAGCCCATGTTTTACATGATTCTGTTTATCAATTTTTTGGGGGTGAGAAAACATGTCACTGTTTTATACTTTGGACACAAGTGGTATATAGTTTTACTTATGATTAGTGTTGTAAGTAGCGATAACCTAGATGAGCCGCTTTATCATGAATTTGTCAGTTACTGGATTGTAAGGCTGCGAATGTTAGTAATAGATTATGGGGGATTGACGCATCCGTTCGGGTGATTATGCTGCACTGGGCAAGACGAACGTATTAACATGTCGAAAATAGGATGTTTGTGGGTTAGCACACCTATGAGAATGTAGGCAATTTATATGGTATTCGATTGTATGTGAGCATCAGTTTATGGCTTAGTGCAATTGTAATTAACTATTTGATGATGTCTGCCATTCTGTTGCATTGATCATTACTTAGTGAAATCTTGTGGTAGTCCTACAATTCTAACTTTATCAGACTATGAATTCACAACACTTATTGTTTGACGTATTTATTGCAAAGTTTTTAGTGAGGTCCTATAAGCTAAGGTGCAAGGGATTTCATTGGTGGTTTTGATTGGACTAACATGCATTAAAATTTTTGTGCATTTACATTTTGTAGTATATGTTATGGGCTAGAAATCTTTGTAAATTTGACCACAGTTGTAATCTTGGGCCATATTTAACAAAACTTTTGTTAAATCCAAGTATCGGTTTTAAAATGAATTTTTGGCTCGTTTATATATATCTTTGTGTTATTGATCTATGAAAGTACAACACGCCCCGACCTATTTCCGCTGCGACCAAATTTGGGGGTTGAATCAGCTATGATTACCATTTTCTGTGCATGTTCACACAATTTTAAGTTCCATTAGTAGGTTCTAAAGTCGACAACCGACTTTTCATTTAAGGTTTGGTCTATGTTACTTTGCGATCAACATTCCCTATGTATACTCTTATGAGCAGAGCCATCCAAGCTTGCAGAGGTTAAACCCTAACTACCCTATAAGACCTTTCTATAATCTAACCGGATCATTTAACCTCCTCTAAAAAGTGTTGCCACCGCTTTATAAGTCTTAAATGTGACAAAGTCGGTAAATGTTTATTTCCTCACTAGGGATAGATGTTCATGCTACTAGTACCCTTCTAAATTCCTCTGGTTACAGTTTGGTAAGTCTACTATTTGGATTAATATGAGATAGCTTCCTCTATATCCCCAAAACATGGGGATACAACGGAAAGGTATATAGGATATTAACAGAACATAATTAACGGAATCATAATCACAACAATAATAACTACATGGATAGGCCAGCACTAGGAGTACTTAGTCGCTCATAGTAATAGCAATGCAAGAATTAATGAATGAAGACATGGATTGAATCATAATAGTTCTTACAGAGACATGAAAGGATGGATTATATACATAAGTATGTAGTGGCTTTCTCCCTTGGATCTCTTCAGATGAAATGGCTTGAAACCTTGGGGTTGGTTTACCCGTTAGAATGTGTGTGAAGTGTTGGTGGGTGTAGTGCTGATTGATTGGGCAATAGGAGGGCTCTATTTATAGGCTTCAAAAGGTTTACGGCATAATCCTTATGGGATGTAACACCATAACCTTGTTACGTAAGCATCCAATCTTCTAGGCAATAAATATATGTTACGGTCGTAACTTGCCTCGCCTTGTTATGCGTAACGCTTATGTCAAATCATCATACTCTTGTAATTTGAAAGCTTGCGGCATAAGCTTAGAGTGAACTTTATCCCCAGGGGGTGTTCGCGGTAAGTGCCTTGATTTCCTTTAGTGCCATTTTTGCCCAAATCCCCTTTCTTTGCTAAAATGCCTCACTGGATCTCCTGAAAAACTTTACTAAACAATTTAAGTAATGGTTTTCATAATTATAAATATTTGTAAAGTTATATAGGGAATATGATATTAAAATGTATCAATTATTTGATGTTATCAGTATATTTATTATGTATATTAATATTCCAAAGATAGAATACTAACGGTCGTTAATTAGTTCATTTACGAATAATTAACTATAAGGCTTTTTAATTAATAGGTAATTAAATTTAATTAACCATAAATAAGTAAAAAGTCAAAAAGTAAAACCCAAAGGGTTGTTTGGGTGAGTTTGACCGGGCAAGGATTCGAAAGGGTCGGATTGGGCTTGTGAGCTATCTTTTCCTCCAAGATATCTATTTTAGGTAAACCCTAAAATCATCTAGTATATAAGGAGGATCCTATAACTCATAATTATCATCCCTTCTCCTCCTCTTCTCCTAGTAGGATCGAACCAAACAAAACCCTTGGGGAAAAATTGTTTGTTCGACTACTTGATGTATTCTTAAGCATTGGTTCGTGGAACTAGCATTCAGGTGGTATTGTTCGACGTGTAGTGTATAAACCGCGTGGAGGTTACTTACTTTAGTAACTTGAAGGGTTTTCAATTTAGCATGTATTACACACATGCGTGTACTCAAAGAAGTCTCCGGTTCTTCACGTAGTTTGGTTGCTATTCGGTATGTTTTTTGTTTATTGTTTATGTTAATTATAAGTGCTATATGAATTAGATCCGATGTATAGCTCGTATAATATTAATGTAATATTAGGTTATTTTATATAACGATTTCCAACAGTGGCATCACGAGCCAAATCGTATAGCGTTATAATTACATAAAAATGGTAAAATACCAAAAATACGCATATTTTGTGATATTTTCTTGCTTTTTAAGTGCAATTTATTTTAGGAATTTATTTAGTGAAATAATTACTAATATAAAACACATAAAATATGAAAATATAAATATGGTATGTATTTTTAGAAGATCCGGCTAAAATATAAACGCATATTTTATGAATATTTCTTACCTTTTATGTGAAAACCTATTTTAGGATATTATTTAGTGAAATATTTTACCCTGAAAATCACATAAAATAAGAAATAAAATATGTTTATATTATAGAAAGATTTGTTTCGATTATTATAAATGCATGTATTATAATTTGCAATTTAAATATATTGTAGCTTATTTATTGCTTATAGTGCATGTAAACCATGGTTATTAAGCTAAATATATTTTATGCATGCTTGTTTAGTATGGTATGCATGAAATCATTATGTGTATTATATAACAACCCGCAATTTTCATCAATGTAATTTTCCATCTATTAAATTAGATGCAATGTAATATCCATCTATTATAAATATATCACCTTCTTACAAGGAAATTTTTTGCTTTATCTCATTATGCAACGTAACTTGCATCTCTAAAGTAAACGAGCTCACGCAACCTCTATCAATGCCATCTATATCTATGTTTATATCATATAAACATCCTAATATGTCAAGTCTATATCTTAATATCATTTTTACTAAGTACATTATCCATTTAACATACTTTTCAAAACGTTATTTCAAAACAAGCATTAAACGTTAACGTTCATATCAAAACTCTAATTATATGTAATGTATACATATAAAATAAATGTACAAGCCTTCAAGATGTCTTCAGTTGACTTCTAGCTCTTCAAATAACTCATTTGGTGTAGTTCCAATAGCTTCACCAACTCTTTCACTTTTTCATGATGACCCCTTCATGAAGGTCATGCATGCATATTATGCTAAAGAATCACCTATTCCACCACCAACTATTATGCCTCCATCTCCAATGTTTAATCCTCAAGAATTCTTTCTTCCTGAGGAATTATTGTCACCTAAGAAACAAGGCCATAACCAATCATTCTCCTCTACTTCTGCCCTACCTCAAGAATTTAAGATAGGAGAAAGCTCTCGTAAGACAAGTTTGGAACGTCACGAGGAGAAAATTGAGGAAATTTTGAATCATCTGGATGAACTCTCTCTTGACCACATTGAAAACATAGAAGACAAAGTAGAAGGTCTTGGAAAAGGTCGGGTGATCATACAACAAGATTTTGACAATCTGGAAGCTGAACTCCACTAAGCTCGTGCTCAAATTAGTAAACTTCAAAAGAAGCAAATGGGAAATAATCATAAGATTTCTCTGGCTCGCTTCAGGATTACTGTTCTGGAACAAATCATCGAATAAATCCAAGTCCGTCACCAAGCAGACAAGGAGAGTCTTCTGAATGCAATCTATGAACTCAGGAACAATCAGGAAGGACCATCGGACTACTAGATTAGATACTAGTTATAGCTTTTGATAGAACCTAGCCACGGGATGTGTGGTATAAATAACAACACTTGTCAAATTTTGACTATGTACAGTACAAAGGCAAGTTGTTCATGATTTAATATAATAGCAATCCCGTTATACCTTGTTGTTTCATAATACCGATATATCCATCCTAAAACAACTTCTCTTATATCATCATCTCCGTCTCCATCGTTATACCATGATTTCTAAATAAATCATAGATACTTATTTGATATGAATTATCTATGATTTTGATATCACTATTGTGACAATGTTTATTTTTGAACTTTAATCATTGTGATATCATTCTTATTACGTGTTATCTTGTGTTGATAGAATGCCTCCCAAAAGGATGTCAACATTTGAAGCACCATCCATGACTCAGGCTGCCATCAAGAAACTAGTTGCTGATAGTGTTTCCGCAGCTCTGGAAGCACAAGCCGCTAACATGGCAAATACTGATAATACCACCAGACCAAGAGAAGCTCTTGTGGCAAGACAATGTAGCTACAAAGAGTTCATGAGTTTCCAACCTTTCAACTTCAAAGGTTCAGAAGGCGTTGTTGGACTTATCTACTGGTTTAAGCGAACTGAATTAGTATTCTCCCGTAGCAACTGTACTGAAGACTGCAAGGTGAAGTTTGCTACTGGTACTTTAACTGAAGAAGCTCTATCTTGGTGGAATTATTTTGCCCAACCTATTGGAATAGAAGAAGCTTACAAAATTACCTGGGTTGAATTCAAGAAACTTTTGATAATGAAGTACTGTCCCCGAACTGAAGTCCAGAAGATGGAAGACGAATTTTACCATCTGATGGTGAAGGGGAATGATCTCAAGACATATGTGAGAAGATTATAGGAATTGGAAACCTTATTTTCCACTATGGTGCCAGATTCTGAGAAAATGATGGAAGTTTTCATTGGGGGATTACCTCAAAGTATTGAAGGGAATGTTATCGCCTCTAAACCTCAAACTTTAGAGGAAGCCATTAACATAGCATAGAGGCTAATGGATCAGGTAACAATGCACACTCCGGTGCAAGTATCAAGTGATCACAAATGAAAGTTTGACGACAGAAGAACTTTCAACAACAACAACTACCGTAACACCAACAACCGCTCTAATAATCACCAACCACAACAGAACAGAAGACAAGAAACCTTCAGGGCTTATTCTGCTACCCCAACTGAAAATAATAGATATACTGGAAACCGTCCCTTGTGTAAGAAATGCACTCTGCATAACGCAGGACCTTGCACTATTAAGTGTAATATTTGCAACAAGGTGGGCTATCTGACTAACAACTGCAGAAATAAAGGGCCAGCCACTGGAAGTAATCTGCTACCAGTGACAGTTACTTGCCATGCTTGTGGAGAGAAAGGGCATTATGAAAATCAGTGTCGAAAGACCACCAACAACAATGCCCAGGGAAGAGCCTACATGCTAAGGGATAGGAATGCTTATCAAAACCTGAACGTAGTCACGGGTATGTTCCTTCTAAACCAACATCTAGCTCAAGTATTATTTGATTCTGGAGCCGATAAAACCTTCATATCTATATCTCTTGCCTCTATGCTAAATATTAAACCCATTACAATAGATACCTTTTACAATATCGAAATGGCTGACGGAAACTTAGAAAGCACAAACACCGTTATTCAGGGTGCAACTCTGAGTTTGTTAAACCAACCTTTCAAAATTGATCTTATGCCAATCAAACTCGGTAGTTTCGACATTGTCATTGGTATGGATTGGTTATCCAAGTATCATGCTAGGATCATCTGTGACGAGAAAGTCGTCCACATTCCTATCGACGGTGAAACATTGATCATTCGAGGTGACCGAAGTAAAACTCGACTAAAACTCATAACCTGTATAAAAACCAAAAGGTATATATCTAGGGGATGTCAAGTTTTCATGGCCAAAGTAATGGAAAAGAAATCAGACGATAAACGACTAGAAGACATACTAGTAGTCAGAGAATTCTCAGAAGTTTTTCCTGAAGATCTACCTGGCCTTCCTCTCGTTCGCCAAGTAGAATTCCAAATCAATTTAATTCTAGGAGCAACACCTGTAGCCCAAGCACCTTATAGATTAGATCCTTCAGAAATGCAGGAACTATCTAACCAACTTAAGGAGTTGGCAGACCGAGGTTTTATTCGACCAAGTACTTCACCTTGGGGATCTCCTGTCTTATTTGTTAAAAAGAAAGACGGATCTTTCAAAATGTGTATCGATTACCGGGAGTTGAATAAACTTACCATAAAGAATCGTTACCCATTACCCAAGATTGATGACTTATTTGACCAACTTTAAGGTTCGAGTGTTTACTCAAAGATCGACTTGAGATCATGCTATCATCAACTGAGAGTTAGGGATGAAGATATTCCCACGACTGCTTTCAGAACAAGATACGGACATTATGAATTTCAAGTGATGCCATTTGGTTTAACTAACACACCTGCTGTATTTATGGATCTCATGAATCATGTGTGTAAACCATACTTGGATAAATTTGTATGGGTGTTCATCGATGATATTCTCATCTACTCTCGTAACAAAGAAGAGAATCATCTGAGAATAATCTTAAAATTGCTCAAAAAGGAGAAATTATATGCCAAGTTCTCCAAGTGTGATTTCTGGATTCATATCGTGCAATTTCTTGGACACTTAATTGATAGTCAAGGACTTCATGTTGACCCCACCAAGATTGAAGCAGTTAAGAATTAGGCATCTCCTACTACACCCATAGAAATACATCAATTCTTAGGACTCACCGGTTATTATTAGAGATTTATTAAAGATTTCTCAAAGATTGCAAAGTCTTTGACTGAATTAACCCATAAAAACAAGAAGTATATTAGGAGTGAATATCAAGAGTCGGCTTTCCAATTACTAAAACAAAAACTTTATGAAACTCCAATCTTAGCATTACCAAAAGGAAATGACGATTTTGTTGTTTACTGTGATGTATCCTATCAAGGTCTAGGAGCAGTGTTAATGCAAAGAGAGAAAGTTATTGCATATGCATCCCGAAAACTCAAACCTCATGAAGAAAACTATACCACTCATGATCTCGAATTAGGAGCAGTTGTGTTCGCTCTTAAAATCTAGAGACACTATCTCTATGGCACAAAGTGTACGGTTTTCACTGATCCAAAGTCTTCATCATATTCTTAATATAAAAAGAATTGAACATGAGTACAACATCGTTGGTTAGATTACTGCAGATTACGATTTTGAGATTCTTTATCACCCTGGTAAGGCAAATGTTATGGCAGATGCCTTAAGCCAAAAGAAACGAATCAAACAACTTCGAGTTAGATCATTAGTCATGACCATTCATCCAAAATTACCATCACAAATCCTCCAAACTCAAACTGAAGCACTCAAGGAAGAAAACATCAAAAGCCTGAGAACCTAAGAGAATGGTTAAAGCATTTGAAATACGTATAATGAACTCGTTGTATTAATAACGACGTTGGTTACCACTCTTGGTAATTGGAGACTTGATCATGTATGAATCTCATAAATCAAAGTATTCCATTCACCAGGGTTCTGACAAAATGTATCAGGATCTTAAGAAACTCTATTGGTGGCCTAACATGAAGGCAATCATCGCTGAATATGTTATCAAATGTTTAACATGTTCTAGAGTTAGGGCCTGTATGTCATAAACCATCGGTTACTAGTACACCAGAGATTCTATGTGGAAGTGGGAAAGTTAACAATGGATTTCATCTCCATATACCCAAACCTCAACCCCGGGGCATGACACAATCTGGGTCATTGTCGATCGCCTTACCAAATCTGCACACTTTATCCCTACCCAAGAGACAGATAGTATGGAAACCCTTACAAGGTTGTACATCAAAGAAATAGTCTCCCGGCATGGCGTGCCAATATCTATCATTTCGGATCGTGACAGTCATTTCACATCCAGATTCTGGCAATCATTACAAAGTGCTTTGGGTACTCAATTAGACATGAGTACGGAATATCATCCTGAAACCGATGGACAAAGTGAAAGGACCATTCAAACACTCGAAGACATGCTTCGAGCCTGTGTTATAGATTTTGGAAAAGGATGGGAAAGACACTTACCATTGGTAGAATTCTCCTACAATAACAGTTACCATGCTAGTATCAAGGCAACACCATTCGAGGCACTTTATGGTCAAAAGTATAGATCAGCTGTTTGTTGGGCCGAAGTTGGAGATGTTCAACTTACAGGACCAGAAATAATCCATGAAACCACTGAAAAGATAGTGCAAATTCGACAACGCTTGCAAGCTGCAAGAGATCGGCAAAGAAGTTACGCTAATGTAAGGCGAAAGCCTTTAGAATTTCAAGTTGGAGATCATGTTATGTTAAAAGTATCACCTCGTAAAGGTGTCATCCGATTCAGAAAACAAGGAAAGCTTAACCCCCGGTACATTAGACCATTCAAAATCCTTGAACGGATTGGCCCAGTGGCATACAAACTAGAGCTTCCTGAAGAGCTTAGTAATGTCTACAGTACTTTCTACATTTCTAATATAAAGAAATGCTTATCTGACGAATCCCTTGTCATTCCAATGAAAGAGCTTCGACTCGATGACAAACTCAACTTTGTAGAAGAACCAGTGGAGATTATAGATCGAGAAGTCAAGCAACTAAAACAAATTCGTTTTTTTATAATCAAAGTAAGATGGAACTCTAAAAGACGACCAGAATTTACATGGGAACACAAAGATCAAATTCATGCCAAGTATCCACATCTGTTTTCAAACATCACTCAGGCATCTAACTAAATCTCGGGATAAGATTTCTTTTAAAGGAGGGAGACTATAACAACCCTCAATTTTCATCAATGTAATTTTCCATCTATTAAATTAGATACAATGTAATATCCATCTATTATAAATATAGCACCTTCTTACAGGGAAATTTTTTGCTTTATCTCATTATGCAACGTAACTTATATATCTAAAGTAAACGAGCTCATGCAACCTCTATCAATGCCATCTATATCTATGTTTATATCATATAAACATCCTAATATGTCAAGTCTATATCTTAACATCATTTTTACAAAGTACATTATCCATTTAACATACTTTTCAAAACGTTATTTCAAAACAAGCATTAAACGTTAACGTTCATATCAAAACCCTAAACCCTAATTTCACTTTCAACTAAAAACTAAACCCTAAACCTAAAACTAAGCCCTAAACCTTAATCCTAAGCCCTAATATTAATCCTAACACTAATCCTAAACTTTAATCTATCCTAAACCCTAATCCTAACTCTATCTAAACACCTAAAAACCCTAAACGAGCCCTAAACCAACCCGATACACCTTTATGTCCATTTTGACCCATTTTAACTCACCAAGCACCTCAAGCACCACCATGACTAAGCTACTACTCCTCCTAGCTGCTTACAAGTAGCTTAATCATCCCCTTGCTCCCCAAGAAAAGGCCTTGTCACCTCCTTTCTCCTTCTTGTATGCCGCGGCTAAACAAGGACCATCCAACACTTCATGGCTAGTTCTAGCTTATCATACTCACCCTCATAGCCTCTCTTAGTCAGCTCTACTAGCTAAGACACTAAGCAAGACTCCTAACTTGCTCACCAAGTCCATTCGAGTACTATAAAAGGGACGCACCCTTCATTCTTCAACTCACACCTCTCAAACTCATCTCAAACATCAATGGAGTCTTAAGATCAGCCAAGAAGGATCAAAGAGAAGCCACAAGACCAGGAGTAAAGCCAAGAAGCCAAGAAAAGAAGCCCCGAAGTCGTTATTTTAGGCGTGCGAACCAAAATCACCATTTTCGACCCATTTTCAAAGTTGTAAGCTCTAATTCTCGTTCTATAAGCTAATTTCTGTTTTGAATCCTTAAATAAGTTCCTAATGATCATATCTAAACTCTTGTTAAGAAGCTTGAGCTCAAAACCCACGCATTTTAAATTTCTAAACGAAACGTGCCTTAATGAAACCCTAATTAATCATTTTCTTAAATTGTATAAGCTAAACTCATAAGTTGTTGTTATAAGCTATTTCTATAAGCTTATTAGTCATTTCTATAAACATTTTATCAAGCCTTAAAAGATTTTGGGACCTCTCTTTGTAAAAACTCTGATGAAATAATGAATGATAACTTATCTTTTAAAAACGTCTCTTTCGAGTCGTTTTCTATGATTATGACTGTTGTACTATGAAATAATACCCCAGATTAGCTTCCGCTGCTATTTGTCAAAAATGGGGGTGTTATATATTAATTGGTTAATTGCAAAAGATGAGAAGACTTTTGTTGAATTATTATTTTAATTGCGTAAATGATTTTGTTTAGTATGATTAATTTGGTAAATATGTTTTGCATGTTTATATTATGGCCTTCTTTATATATATAAAATGCAAAAATGATTTTCAAAATCAATATGGACTAAAAGTACATGACTAAAATGCTTATTGTGTGTATATTGATACGTACACTTTGCTAAATCATGGACTATATACGTAAATTTTATTATTTTCTGGCAAACGTTCTATAACGCATGGGATTAGTGGTTTCTGCAAGGGAACCCGCGACAAAACAATGCAAGGATAAACAAATTTTACATAAACGTTTTAACAATATTTAAAGTATGTCGTAATCGTTACTACGGTTTGATTATTTCCCGTGGGGAATTAACCTTATCCGTAGTAAGATCACTTATACATGTAAATATTGTAAACATGGCAACCCTAATTTTATAAATGGCATGCGGTTTATAAAATTATGGGATTTCTATTTATAGAAAGTTTTTAAAACAAATATGGAAATGTTTTAAAATAACTAGTGTTATAAGGTTGTATGCTTGCTTCTTTATACACAATTTTTGGTAACCTTGTTTTTATCAAAATATCCATACCCTTAAAAATTAAGTCATTTGCCATCAAGTATGAAATCACTTGAGTTTGTTCTTTTACTCGAAGACAGTCTTAGGTAAATTTGCAAAACAAGGTAATATAACAATCGTATGGTTTAACAACCTGAATTTAAGATCAATAATTCATCCCGAGCGTTATCTTATTCTCTGAAAATTTTAGAAAATTATTTATAATGTTTTGGTCGATATTATTAAAAATCGTCGTTTTAATTATTTACGAATGGTTCTTAGGATATTTATCCGCTTTAGCGTTTAAGAAATCGATAATTTCATGTTTTAGCCCCGAGAGCTTAATTATTTTGAATTTTGTATTTTTCGTCTTTTTTCGTGCTTTTAGTCGAAACCGCATCAAAATAGTGTTTTTACAAATTTTAATATTCTAACTACGTGTTTTTAAAAAAAATATTTTGAAATAAATGTTTTAGAAAAAAAAAAATATATATATAAGTTGTAAACATAACATATAAACCAAACACTCTCTTTAATTGTTTTAGGCTCCATCAAAACTAGAAACTAAACACCCCCTTATTTAATTTTACTCCTACTAAACATACAAAACCAAACACTCCCCCTTGTTGACCCCAACAATAAGCTAAACCAAACACCCTCTTATTACCCTTTTTACTCCAACAAAATCATAAACCAAACACCCTCCTTAGAACTTAATTAGACATGTTTGACTATTATATAAAGCCTTGACCCCCCATAAAAATCCATAAATTCAGTTATAAAAAAAACACACTGTCTCTTCTCCTCTCATACTGTTCGACACACAGTAAACCCAAATCACCATCACCACCAAAAATATTCCAATTAACTCCCAATCAACCTTAAATCAATCATAAATCAACCCCAAATCATTCCCCAACAACAAATAACCACCATGCATGATTTATTTTCAAAGTTCTTGATTTCTTGATTTTTGATTTTAAAGGGTTTTGATCTAATTAAGTGAAATTGGTGTTACAAGGGTTTGATTTTAGAAGGTTTTGGGTATATTAAAAAGTTTGATTGGTTTTGGTTTGGCCTTGGTGGATTCGGCAGCCAACACACACCCATCTAAGGGTTGTGTTTGATCACTTTCCTTCTTCCTTTTAGTGTTGTAAGTCCTCCTTAAAAACCCTAGATTGTTATTTAATTTTTATAGAGATGCATGTTCTTGATTTTTGGATTTTATTGATCATGCAAGTATTTTTATATTTGATCTTGGAATGATCATGTTCTTGAGGGTTAATTGGTTATGGGATATGTTATTAAGTTAAGTTTCGGCTTTGTATTTGATCAATAGCTAATTTGGAAGTGTTATTGATGGAATTGGAGGTAGGAATTGTGGACTGTTTTGGGACAGCAGGTAAACGGGGCTTGTTCTCCCAAATTTTGGCCTGCAACCTATAAGATAATTATATGGGTGAATAGATATGGGTATTAGCATCATGTGTGAGTTGGATGCTCAACCAATTCCTCCGTATGAGGGAGATATGGTCAAAATACGAAACTAGGTCAGTTCTGGACTCTTGATTAGAAAACATGTTTATCACCAGATTTTTGAACTAAAAGTTGGGTTTTTAAAACATGGACCTGTACTAGACATCCTAGGGAAGCTCCAGCACTTGGCCTCATGTCCATTGCTATTATAGATTAGGATTTATTGTCTTTTTCGTAAGGAGTAGAAATTCAGTGAAAATTTTGGGTAGAATTAGGGACTGTTTCCAGATCAGTAGGAAAACGTGGGCTTTTCTCAATATTTTTGGCTTAGGGTCTGTAAATAAAAGACATGGTAGGATAGATATAATTCTTAGGATCATATGGCGAATTGGATGGTTTTGTATCGATTCCGGATGAGGGAGATATGGCCTTTTTACGGAAGAAGGTCAAATCTGGAGCGGCGGTTGGGAAACATGTTTTGCTCCAGGTTCTTATATAATAAAATTTGGTTTTAAAACATGGTTGAACATTAGATATCATAAGATTTCATATCCCTTTGGATTGAACTTGATAGCTATAATAAATTCGGATATATGGCCGAAACCCTAAGCGCTAGAAATTCATTCAACTTTCTGTTTTGTCTTACGATTAGTAAAAATCCATTTCCCGTAGATTGGTAAATGTTTTGATTGATTGGCTTGATGTTCTGGAAACTAGACTCAAATAGATTTCCATGGGCGAAAACCTCATATTCATAGCCCTTACGGATTAATAGTTATGCACTCATAAAAACAGGTCAAAACAGAAACTGGACTTTTACGTCTTTTCTAAAAACACATATGGTACACAATTTTGATAACGAGACAAAAATTAATATCCGAAACTTAGTATATGTTTAATTACTTATAAGGTCAGGTTTTAGTCATCTATTGGAATAATATCTCTGTAGTTAAGTCTTTGATTTGCAACGCCATGCTATATCTAGAAAACATATCCCATACTTGTAAAATTTTACTGCGTATTGTTTTTATTATATTCTTACTAAAGTCGCGTAATCCTTAGGTTTTCGGTGATTGTGGTGACTCATTGATCTATATACTTACCTTCTCGATCCTCGTCACTTATTCGACTTACGGTGAGTTCATAGCCCCACCTTTTCTCTTTTAATGGTTTTCTTAAATATTAACCCCAATACTGGGTTAGAAACAATGCTTGTTTTTACGAATAACTTATTGGTTACTATAATACGGTTTACATGAATGTTTTTTACTAAAGTTTTACTTGCCTACCACATGATTTATAAATTCATGTTTGATACTTGGTTGTTTACCAATGAATTTATTAAAGCTTGATTTGCTTACTGCACGATTTGAGATCATTGAATATCTATTTACAAAACAAAGAGTTTTGAACAGATTACTTGTTTTAAATTGGACACAAGTGTTTGAAGGGTATGCTTGACCCGATTATGAGTTTATCTGCATGAGTACCTATTGCAAAAAGGCCCTTAATTTCATGCATTGTCAATTGCCTATGATGGGTGAGTGCTAATACATAAAGTAGATCTATTGGGTCGTGACTGCCCTGTCTGGGGTTGTGACATCCATGGCGCGATCACCCCTAAAGGACATTATGTATTGAGAATTTCTTTAAGGTTATTGCAATCATTACCTAGTGTGGGGAAAATTATTTTGACATATTAATATGCTTAGGTTAAATGTTTCAGTGCATGAGCCTTAATGCGATAACATATTAATTCATTTACTTGACATTGCATTCGTTGCACTGTCGTTGGATGATCTTAAACCTTGTGGTCCACTACTAAACATTACTTGATTTATTGAATCCCTACTTGGATTTCGAAAAAAATTCTTTGAAATGTAGTAACGCTACCTTTCTTACTGAATACTTATTGATTTATTTCAATACTACTTTTACTTATACCTATGAATTCACCAACATTATTGTTGACGTTTTTGCATGTATTTTCTCAGGTTACTATATTGCTAGCTGAGCATTAGGAGCATTCGAGTCGCGTGGATATCAAAACTTTAAACACTCAGTCTTCTTCACATTCGACAACCATTTTTCTTTAAATATACAAATGAGACATGTTTAAACTCCTGTAATCCTGTTAAATTATAAATTATTGGGAACTAATTTTACTCTGAAATTTTAATCGAATATGACATTTTATTAACGTATCTTTTGTGGTCGTTTTCTGTAACTTGTACTTTATACTATGAAGTAACACCCCAAAGTGGTATTCCGCTGCGTTGTGATTTTATGGGGGTGTTAAAGATTGGTACCAGAGAACTGGTTATAGAGAACTAGGTCGTTTTCAAAACCTAAACTATAACCGCTTTTCGAAAAATTTTAAGAGTCTTTCACCATTGTCTGATATCCGCACGCGCTTGCTCCCTGGTAACTTATATGCTCCCTTTTGCATCCTTATTGCTATTACTTTAGTAATTAGTATATAATACTTGGTTATGATTTCACCCTCATACGTCTATCTTATGAGGTCATACTATTTGCCTTATATCGGTCGGTTATATATTGACCACCCCGATTATCGCGTACTTCTTGTTTTCTTATTTTCTCACTCGAACATCAATACTAGTGTTATATAAGAATCTCGTACATATATGAGCTACTTTCTTTTTGATCTCTTATACTCATCTTCTGGATTGCCGTTAATTTATATAGAAGTGATTTGAGTGAGTTTAACTATGTACGGTCGCTGTGTCGCCTTGGTGTTATGGCTAACGTATGATTAGAATTTGGATCGTGGGTACGCCTGTGCTAATCTAAGCCTAAAGGCGAAATCGTCTACGTAATAATAATTACTTACATATGTGTATAGTACTATGGTAAGTCTTAATGAGTTCGTTTACTTCAATATTTTGTTGAGCGATGCGGTGATCTCCGAAGCATTTATGCTACTTTATTTTCGTCTGATGATATTGACATTCGGTGTTCTTTGTCAATTCTACTAGTTATATTATTGTTCGACTCTGAGTCCGAACACTCTTCTTATGCTTTTGAATCGCGTATGTTGTGTTTGTAAGCCATTGTTTTGAAATCTTCCAATTGATGGGAGTACGACTTTATCCTGTCACCTCAGACCGTGCCGTCTTTTGGCACTCTCCTTTGGAACATGATGGACTAACGTCTCATTACTTTTCTTGTTACTTCTTATGATTTTGAAGAATCACGTCGTCAAGTAGACACTCCTTTTTACCTATCGTAACATTGTTTTGATATTGTGTTTTGTGTCGGCCATGCTTAAGTAAATTGAGTTATAATTGTCTTATTGAAATGAATTGGGACACTTCTTCATTTGAATAAGGAAATTATAAACCGCCAAACTATAAGTTTATAAATTATTACTTACAAGGATTGGGGCGCCTCTTTTTGTAAGTGACAAGTTATAAATGAGTGGGCTTATGTGTATCTGACTTAGCGTGTGCTCGTTTGTGTGAATCATTCTTTGGGCTATGAACTTCTTTCGACTCGTAATTTGTTATATGGATTTTTTTCCGAATGGGCATCGCCGCCGCGAACTTAATAAGCTAATCGTAATAAACCGTTAAACCCGTCTCCTAGTATGAACGTCTTGTTTAAATTCCTCGTTTCCAATGGCTTATCTTCAAGTCATGTATTTTATCTTTCCTTTTAAGGATTCTCGCGACATTCAATCCGTTCGCTTATGCACGTTGCATGTATTTGATATTTTTATTTTTTTTCTCATTTAGTTTCCGTTGGAAACCTCAACGATGACTTGTCTATATCCTCATCTCTCCACAAGTAAACCATACGATGCTTAAAACGAATTGAGCGCCAGGACGTCACTCCCTAAAGGGGTAGATACTTTAACAACCCAAATTTAAGATCAATAATTCATCCCGAGGGTTATCTTATTCTCTGAAAATTTTAGAAAATTATTTATAATGTTTTGGTCGATATTATTAAAAATCATCGTTTTAATTATTTACGAATCGTTCTTAGGATATTTATCCGCTTTAGTGTTTGAGAAATCGATAATTTCATGTTTTAGCCTCGAGAGCTTAATTATTTTGAATTTTGTATTTTTCATCTTTTTTTCGTGCTTTTAGTCGAAACCGTGTCAAAATAGTGTTTTTACAAATTTTAATATCCTAACTACGTGTTTTAAAAAAAATATTTTGGAATAAATGTTTTAGAAAAAAAAATATATAAGCTATAAACATAACATATATACCTACTATCACCCTCTTAATTGTTTAGGATCCATACAAAAAACTAGAACCAAACACACCCCTTATTTTAATTTTACTCACTTACTAAACATACAAAACCAGACACTCCCCCTTATTGACCCCAAAATATAAGCTATAACCAAACACCCTCTTATGACCATTTTTACTCCAACAAAATCATAAACCAAACACCCTCCTTAGAACTTAATTAGACATGTTTGACTATTATATAAAGCCTTATCCCCCCATAAAAAATTCAAGAATTCACGTTATAAAAAATACACATTGTCTTTCTCCTCTCATATTGTTCGACACACAGTAAACCCAAATCACCATCACCACTAAATTTTTTCCAATTAACTCCAAATCAACCTTAAATCAATCATAAATCAAACCCTAATCATTCCCCAACAACAAATAACCACCATGCATGATTTATTTTCAAAGTTCTTAATTTCTTAATTTTTGATTTTAAAGGGTTTTGATCTAATTAAGTAAAATTGGTGTTATAAGGGTTTGATTTTAGATGGTTTCGGTATATTAAAAAGTTTGCATTGTTTGGTTTGCCTTGGGGAATTAGGTGCCAACACACACCATCTTGGGGTTGTGTTTGATCACTTTCCTTCTTCCTTTTTAGTGTTGTAATTACCTTCCTCAAAAACCCTAGATTGTTATTTAATTTTTATAGAGATGCATGTTCTTAATTTTTAGATTTTGTTGATCATGCAAGTATTTTTATATTTGATCTTGGAATGATCATGTTCTTTAGGGTTAATTGGTTAAGGGACATGTTATTAAGTTAAGTTTCGGCTTTGTATTTGATCAATAGCTAATTTGGATGTGTTATTGATGGAACTGGAGGTAGGAATTGTGGACTGTTTTGGGACAGCAGGTAAATGGGGTTGTTCCTCCAAAATTTTGGCCTGCAAACCTTTAAGATAAGTATATGAGTGAATAGATATGGGTATTATCATCATGTGTGAGTTGGATGCTTAACCAATTCCTCCGTATGAGGGAGATATGGTCAAAATACGAAACTAGGTCAGTTTTGGACTCTTGATTAGAAAACATTTTTATCACCAGATTTTTGAACTAAAAGTTGGGTTTTTAAAACATGTACCTGTACTAGACATCCTAGGGAAGCTCCAGCACTTGACCTCATGTCCATTGCTATTATAGATTAGGATTCACTGTCTTTTTCGTAAGGAGTAGATATTCAGTGAAAATTTTGGGTAGAATTAGGGACTGTTTCGAGATCAGTAGGAAAACGTGGGCTTTTCTCAATTTTTTGGCTTAGGGTCTGTAAATAAAAGACATGGTAGGATAGATATAATTCTTAGGATCATATGGCGAATTGGATGGTTTTGTATCGATTCCGGATGAGGGAGATATGGCCTTTTTACGGAAGAAGGTCAAATCTGAAGCGGCGGTTGGGAAACATGTTTTGCTCCAGGTTCTTATATAATAAAATTTAGTTTTAAAACAGGGTTGAACATTAGATATCATATCCCTTTGGATTCAACTTGATAGCTGTTGGGAATTATACTTTGAGTTGATTATGACAAAACATATTAAAGGTGGAGGACCTACAAGACAAAGTTGGAATAACATTAATGCTGATTGAAGATTAGTCAAACAGTATTTAATGCTCAGCTAAAAGATAAAGATCAACATTAATGCTGATTGAAGATTAGTCAAATTAGTATTTATATGCTGATTTATAGTTCCTAATTTTATTTGTATCGTATCATGTATTGTTAAACCCTAACCCCTCTAGTATATAAAGTGTGGAAGCCGTCTTGGATTGGGATAGATTCTTAGTTAGTCTTCCAATGAGAGTCTAAACGCATAGAAAACGTGGTAGTAGTTTAGTAGTTAGTTTTCTTTATTATTGTTTAATAAAGAAAACCTTATCTAGTACATGATTGTGTTCTTTATATTCCGTGCGTGTTAACAAATCATTTTTATCATACCCTAGAGAGTCCTACTATACGATCTTTGGAGTAATTATAGGATTACATTTATTGGTATCAGAGCCTCGTGGCTCTCGTCTAGGGTTTATAAGGTTTTCCATCGGAATTTTAGCTTATGATTCCTGCTGGTAGTTTATGGTTCCTGTTGGTAGGCTTTATGGTTCCTACTGGTCTGCTTACGATTTCTTCTGCTAGCATCGTCCGATATGGGACAACAGACGCGCTTGGATCTTAAACAATGATGATGTATATAGTTCGTTTTGAAGATTCAGTTCATTGAATATGATCTTAATTGGTTGTTGTTCGCTCTTTTACAGATTTGGTTGGAGTATGATACGATACAGTTCATGAATATGATTTTTCACACATGACTGGTTTCTCGTTGATGCAACAGAGCTCACTGTGATGGTGGCCGTTGGCATGAACATAAATAAATTTACAAAATTTATTTGTCGGCATGTTACTATTTGTTGTCTACAAGAATTATGCATGATTCAAAGACGTTTAATAATGTCTTCTACGCACTGAAAGAAGATTTGATCTATGCTACTGAGTTCAAGATTCAAGAGATGGCAAGTATACTTTTAAGGGGAAACTTATTATTCATATATTTACCATCTACATGCACTCCTATTTGATTATGACAAAAAGGGGAAGAGTGCATGGATTCATGGGAAGGTCTTGCATCTATTATTAGCTTCAGGGGAAGCTTGTGCTTATTGGTTTTGTCATTATCAACTAGGGGAAGATTGTTGGGAATTATACTTTGAGTTGATTATGACAAAACATATTAAAGGTGGAGGACCTACAAGACAAAGTTGGAATAACATTAATGCTGATTGAAGATTAGTCAAACAGTATTTAATGCTCAGCTAAAAGATAAAGATCAACATTAATGCTGATTGAAGATTAGTCAAATAGTATTTAATGCCCCTAATTTCATGCACTGTCACTTACCTATGATGGGTGAGCGCTAATACATAAAGTAGATCTATGGGCCGTGACTGCCCTGTCTGGGGTTGTGACATCCATGGCGTGATCACCCCTAAAGGACATTATGTATTGAGAATTTCTTAAGGTATATTGCAATATTACCTAGTTGTGGGGGCAAATTATATGCATATTTTATATGCTTAGTTAACGTTTCAGTGGCATGAGCTTAATGCGATAACATATTAATTCATTTACTTGACATTGCATTCGTTGCACTGTCGCTGGCTGATCTTAAACCTTGTGGTCCACTACTAAACATTACTTGATTTATTGAATCCCTACTTGGATTTCGAAAATAATTCTTTGAAATGTGGTAACGCTACCTTTCTTACTGAATACTTATTGATTTATTTCAATACTGCTTTTACTTAAACCTATGAATTCACCAACATTATTGTTGACGTTTTTGCATGTATTTTCTCAGGTTACTATATTGCTAGCTGAGCATTGGGAGCATTCGAGTCGCGTGGATATCAAAACTTTAAAGACTCAGTCTTCTTCACATTCGATAACTTTTTAACTTCAAATATACAAAATGATTCACGTTTGAACTCTTGTAGTCCTGTTAAATTATTATTGGGACCTGATTTTACTCTGAAATTTTAATCAAATGTGACATTTTATTAACGTCTCTTTTGAGGTCGTTTTCTGTAAGTTGTACTTTATACTATGAAGTAACACCCCAAAGTGGTATTCCGCTGCGTTGTGATTTTATAGGGGTGTTACAGATTGGTACCAGAGCACTGGTTATAGAGAACTAGGTCGTTTTCAAAACCTAAACTATAACCGCTTTTCGAAAAAATTTAAGAGTCTTTCACCATTGTCTGATATCCACATGCGCTTGCTCCCTAGTAACTTATATGCTCCCTTTTGCATCCTTATTGCTATTACATTAGTAATTAGTATATAATACTTGGTTATGATTTCACCCTCATACGTCTATCTTATGACGTCATACTATTTGCCTTATATCGGTCGATTATATATTGACCACCCCGATTATCGCGTACTTCCTGTTTTCTTATTTTCTCACTTGAACATCAATACTAGTGTTATATAAGAATCTCGTATATATATGAGCTACTTTCTTTTCGATCTCGTATACTCATCTTCTGGATTGCCGTCTATTTATATAGAAGTGATTTGACTGAGTTTAACTATGTACTGTCGATGTGTCGCCTTGGTGTTATGGCTAATGTATGATTAGAATTTAGATTGTGGGTACGCCTACCTGAATGTTGCGTATAATTTAGCGATGCTTTTCAATCGAGCTTGATTTGCTACATGTGCTAATCTAAGCCTAAAGGCGAAATCGTCTACATAATAATAATTACTTACATATGTGTATAGTACTATGGTACGTCTTAATGAGTTCGTTTACTTCAATATTTTGTTAAGCGATACGGTGATCTCCGAAACATTAACGTGACTTTATTGTATTTCCTTTTTGATAATATTGACATTCGGTGTACTTTGTCAATTCCACTAGTTATTTTATTGTTTGACTCCGAGTTCGAACACTCTTCTTATGCTTTTGAATCGCGTATGTTGTGTTTGTAATCCATTGTTTTAAAATCTTCCAATTGATGAGAGTACGGCTTTATCTTGTCACCTCGGATCATGCCGTCTTTTGGCACTTACCTTTGGAACATGATGGACTAACGTTTCATTACTCTTCTTGTTACTTCTTATGATTTTGAAGAATCATGCCGTCAAGTAGACACTCCTTTTTACTTATTGTAACATTGATTTGATATTGTGTTTTGTGTCGGCCATGCTTAAGTAGGATGATTTATAATCGTCTTATTGAAATGAATTAGGACGCTTCTTCATTTGAATAAGGAAATTATAAACCACCGAACCATAAGTTCATAATTCATCACTTATATGGATTGGGACGCCTCTTTATGTAAGTGACGAATTGTGAATGAGTGGGCTTATGTGTATCCGACATAGCGTGCGTTCGTTTGTACGAATCATTCTTTGGGCTATGAACTTCTTTCGACTCATAATTTGTTATATGGATTTTTTTTCTGAATGAGTATCAACCTCTACGAACTTGATAAGCCAATAGTAAAGCACTATTATACGCTTCCAAGAATTGACGACTTGTTAAAATTCTTTGTTCCTAATGGCTTTTCTTCGAGTTATGTATTTTATCCTTTCTTTTAAGGATTTCGTTCACTTGTGCACATTGCATATATTGATATTTTGAATTTGTTCATTAAAATTTCGTTTGGAAACATCGACGATGACTTGTGTAATAGTCCACACCGCTTCACAAAGATAAAACAATAAACGACGAAAGGTCGAATTGAGCGCCGGAAGTCGCATCCCTAAAGGTGTGGACACTTTAACAACCCAAATTTAAATCAATAATCAAACTGATCCCTAAATGTAATTTGTCTAATTTTTATAGAATTATTTTTATTTTCTTTTTGGGGTCGACTTGATAAAAATCGTGCGTTTTAGTTATTTAACGCGTCTTCTTGGATATTTTAAACTCCGCTTTAGCGATTTGAGAAATCGACAATTCATATTTAGCTTCGATAGCATTAATTATTTTATTTTAGTACTTTTCGACTTTTATCCGCGTTTGGCCGAAATCGCGTCAAAATAGTATTTTCACAATTTTTAATATTTTAACTAAGTGTTTTAAAACAAATATTATGGTATAAATGTTTTAGAAAAATAAGAATAAAAAAATAAATTAAACATAATATATAAACCAAACACACCCTTATATTCTTGCTCTTCCAACAATAAGCCTAACCAAACACCCCCTACCCTCTTAACTATATATAACCCAATCTTTTTATTAAAAACACATAGATACTCACTTATAAAAAAATAAAATAAAAAGAGGTCGGCTTCTCCTTCTCCCTCCTCCTGTGATCGACGAGCAGACAACACCAAACATCACCACCATCAAACCTCCACCAAATTATTTCTTTTCCACTCAATATTCATTCCTACATGAATCCCCATCATCTTTTTGATGATTAAACCACCATGCATCAAGATTTAAAGATTTCTTGATTTTATTAAACTCTTGATTTTAGGGTTTTTACATTTAATGAGTTTAAATTTTATAATCATCAAAAAGGGGGAGATTGTTGATAAAATATAATGCCTAAAAACATTATTAATATTTAAGACGTCATGAGTTGGTATTAGGAGAGGGTTCGGTGCCTAGTACCTTTGAGATAAGACAGAGTTCCAGGTCTGTACCAGAGCAGCATAGGGTAGAGGAGACTCCTGCACCCAGGCTACTAGTTCGTGCTACATAGGTAGACCCTGTAGATAGCACAGTTCATACAGACATTCTGATCTATGTACCACCAGTTTGTGTACCTGTACAGACACCACCATCTCCCGAGTGGTCATTCGGTTCTTTACTAGTTTCACCATCATCCTAGTAGTTCCTACCCCAGTAGCATCACTAATCGATTCTTCACCCATAGCTTCACCTGCTACGATCGAGGCAGAGAGTTTCTTAGCCGAGTTAGGGGCACAGGTAGAGTTGTCGGGAGGGTTGATTCATGATCATACACAGCGTTTGGATGCACTACCAACTGCATTGTTTGAGGGTTATGATCGGGATCTTAGAGAGTTATATACTAGGTCAAGGGCGGTTAGTGATGAGATCTTTTCTCAGCGTTATAGGCTTAGGAGCCTAAAGCAAGAGCAAGAGAGGGCTACAATGACTTTTGGTACTATATGGAGACCATTGTTGGCTTTGGAGTCATGGGAAGGAAATGTTGACGCCCAGAGGGCAACGATGTGGTAGGCTAGATATGATGATCATAGGTTGATTCATGATTTATTGGTACAGAACACCACGATGCAGCGCGACCTTCAGGAGTTGAGAGACCGTGTTACCACTTTGGAGCGGGAGGGGAGTCGTAGAGGGTAGTAGGCTGTATGAGGATTGGTTAGGACTTTTGTGCATTACTAAACTGAGTAGCTTCAGTTAGTGTTAGACCTAAACTGAATAGTTTCAGTTGGCATTAGGTATGAACTGGTTATTATAAGTCAGTAGTTAACTCTTATCAAAGTCGTAGTTATCATGGTAGTCGGATGGTTTTATACGAAACATGGGAATCAATGGATGGCAGCATATTTTCTTATATGAGTTGACACACTTGGTACTTGTGGACATCGTTATCTAGGCATATTTACATCATGACTCATCACTCACCTCTGATAGGATTACCATTCTTTGTGAGACTTCACACGTACTTTTATTTCATTTCTTCCTATGAGGAACTTAAAAGATATTCAAGTTGTCATATCGTACCTCTACTTTGGAAAAAAAATGGTTAGACAAAACACTGTAAAGTCACAAGGAGACTTGATCATATTTGTAGTAAGTCAATTCGAAACTAGACCTGTTACAAAGCAACGCGATTCTAAATGATATCATGCCCTTTCTAGCAAGTTGAAACCCAAATTTCTTGAAAACAAGTAAAACCTACTTAAAAGAGTCTAGACACATTCTGGTAAGCGAACCTTAGATGATCTTGAAAGAACAAAACATGAGTCGTAATGTGTGGGACACATAGCTACTATAGAACTAGCCACGTTGACTAGAACAACCGAGGAAACTGGATGCTATCGAATACCTTAGAACATTCTGTTGACACGTCGAGGACTAGATCATATCCGAACACCCGACCAAAATCTCGCAATTTAAATGTAGGGAGAACTATCAAACTATAGAGACAGTGAAAAAAACCCTACCGTGCCGTTCGACCGTGATCTATTTTCACCATGGGGAGCGTAAGAGTTAAACTTTAGAACTAAATCTCTTGAGGGATCAATAGAAACCTCACTTGAGAGACTGAACCAATCAAGGGGATTAGTACGTTTTGCTAAGGATCTGAACTTCCTTTTATCGTTACACTTGATGACTTAAGCTGAATTTCGGGGAGAAATTCCTTTAAGAGGGTTAGATTGTGATAACCAGTAACTTTTCCTGGATCTTAGTATTTTAAAGTACTGTGGTTGTATATCTGTGTTTTTCGATCTTGTCAGTTCTCTCGGAGAAAAAAATGAAATTTGACGTTATTGACTTCTTTTGAGCGAAATGGTTACGGTTTAACCAGGTATTGAGAGTCTTGATTTTTCCTAAATGAATGACTTTTGATTCATCTTTTACGTATCAAAGTATCTATGTCATCATTTTAACGCTTATCGGGAAGTTTTTCCGCGTTCAACGAAAATCGTCGCGCAGTGCGTACCAGCACGATAGTAAACTAGAACATATCTAAATACGTTGGGTCGATCTAATTAAACTTATTCGATATAAGTTATCTTGTAATTGTCTTTAACGTTCATTTAGAACGTAAATCTTTGGTGTATGATCAAAATTATCGTGAAACGGATACTTTTGCGGAACGTAAGTCAAAACTAAGGTGTTAAAGAAAAATAATGATCTTGAAACGGACCTTGGACGAGTCAAAAAGGGAGAAACGCATTTAGTAACATAAACTTTCTTATTTTGAAACTTGGGTTTTCGGTTAGACTTAAACAAGTCACAGAATCAAATCCAGACACAAGACGAAACAAATAGGATTCCCTCCCACCTTGTACTATGACTGGCCACCACAACAGAACATGGGAGCTAAACTTTTTCTTCCATGTAAGTCCCCTCTTTTGTCTTTATAAATTTCAAATTCTCACACACATCTTGCATGTTTGGAAATTAAAGAAAAAGCAAAACACTCTCTCCCTTCTCCCTTTTATAATCGGACGAAAACCACAAGGCAAGAAACATTTCATTTTTCAAGTTTTGATCAAGATTAAAGAGTCAAAAACACTCAAGCGTCGGTTTTCTAGTAGTTTAGGTAATCAAAAACAACATTTGGGTTGTTTCTCGCGTCTAAATCCCAACCGAAATCCAAAAACTTGTAAGTCTTCAAAATCTTTAAATAGTTGTATTTTAGTGGTTAACATGATGATCTGAAACTAGTTGTATAAGGCGTTTGTTTTAAAAACGAAAACTAAAATAAAAAAGGTTCTAAAAGGGTGCGTTTGCTTTTGACGTGAACAAAGAAAGAAAACATGGGTTTGTCATTTCTATATTATGGTCATGGTGGTAACATGTTTTGTAGTGTCTAGAGCTTATTCATGCTTATTTACTCTTGTCCAAAAATCCCTAGCTTAAAAATAAGCTTGTCATGGGCTTATTGTGGTTCGTGGGCTCGTGGTGTGTCTCGGCCCAAAACAACGATCGAAAGGGAAATCATAGGCTCGGCCCATGACTTATACGACTTATTTTGAAACCCTTGTGCCTATTTCGTTAGCTTATTTTATAATCGAGCTTATTTTGTAAGTTTATAACATATTCAGACTTATTTTGAGCTTATTTATGGTCTTTGGGGCCTTGTTCGATTTCGGCCCAACAAGGAAAAGAAAAAGGGTTCTAGGGCTCGGCCCATTATTGTTTTTGTACGGCTTGTCGTTAGCTTATTAAAGCTTATTAGTTTATTGTGTCTTAAATAAAAGCTTATTAGTTTATTTTATTGCATATATTTTTAGTTTTGAGCTTATATGGTTTCTTTTGGTCTTAACGGGCCTAATTTTGGACTCGGCCCAATAAGGGTATGAGGTCTTGGCTTATTTCAAAAATTACCTATTCGTGTACTTATTAAGCACTTATTTTGCGCCTACATTTTACGCAAAATTAGTTTTGCGAACTTTTAACAAACTGTTTCTAGCTGATTCAAGGACTTTTAAGCTCTATTGGGCTCGCGATTTCCCGAAAAGAATAATGTAAGAGTACGGCTTATTCCATGAGATTATTACTTTTGATTAGCGATTTTACACCTTTCTATAGGCCTTATTGAACTATTTTGTACTATTTTGGTTACTTTAAAATACATAGAGTAGGCTTAATTGGGCTCGAAGAAGGAAAAGCCGCTATAAGATGTATAATAAGATGTATATATTATACTTGTCATATTATCGGGCTAAGTAAGAAACTTTTATTGGGGCAAAGTTATAATAGACTAGAACAATACTTGGATATTGGGCTAACTATTGGATTTTTGAATGGACTTGTACTCGAGCAAACTAAAACGACTTGGATAGTTATTGGAAATACATGTGTTAATGGATCGTCGTAAAAATAAATACACTTGTTGTTTTGTTGAGAAATTATTAAAAATGGGAAAATTTGAAATTGAGGTTTAAAAACCTTAAGAAAACCCTTACAAACGAACGGGTCATGCTAAAATTTTATAAAACGTGACACACTTGGAAAATATCTTGGAAAAAGCCTATTTTCTAGTTGTTTTGACAAAAGGACGAAATTAGATTCTATAAATCGCTAAGTGTCTATGTTGAAACAATTGAACTTAAACGTACTAACTAGGCAAGGATTCATACTTACCCCTTTTAGCCTGATAAGAAGACGAATTAATAAAATATTATTATTTTATTATAAATACCATTATAGCTTTATCATTGTGGAACTATTTTTCCTTTTATTTTCCGATCTTTAGATTCTTAATCACTTCTCGTCAGATCCTCCTCAGATCTTTTGAACGTTCTATCTCATCAAGAAATGCGAACTCTATTTTTGAGCATCATGTGTTAATATCGCACTTAGCCCAAGTGCATCGAGTCATCTTACCTAGTTACCACACAACCATGATACAAAATGTTTTATAATAAGAATGAGAACTTTTCGCGAACTTTAATGCAAGCGTTTGTACAACCAAAACAAAATCGTATATCATAATACTAAGGTGAACTTATTATCAGGTCGTAGCTGGGTACCGTTGTGCTTTGTGTAGAGGTTATCTTGTTCAGCTACTATTATCTTTTGAGGTGAGTTCTCGTAGCCCCACTTTTTAACTCTTTTCCGTTTTGGGGTAAATGACACTTAAATTTATTTTGAACTTGTTTTCATTACTGTGCGAAACTTTTTATCTTTTTGTACAATGCTATGTGCCTATGACTGCTATGTGAATGACATGAGATTTGTTTGAACTTGTTTTATGAACCTTGAGATCTTGTGATCTTGTGATCTTGTGAACTTGTGAACTTGTGGATCTTCCGCCCTATGTATAGCTCCAGCTGGTAGGCATTAGGTGCGAGTAACTTAAGGGCTTGGATCTTTGAGAGTGTCGGTATCTAAATTTGTTGTGTATTTATGGATCTAAGAGTAGTATGGAGTCGTTATGTTGGTATCTTTATCTAGTGGGAATTTTTGTGGATCTTAAATCTATGATAGCATAGGGTTGCTATGAGGGCATCGATTCTATTGTATGTATTCACTGTCATTTTGCACATTTGTCCACCTTTTGAAACTATGGCACAACAACTGGGTTGTTATTAAACCTACAAGCTCACCAACTTTATGTTGACCTTTTCGAGTATCATTTTCAAGTGTGTTTTCAACCAAGGTAAATCAGGAGTAATGGGAACTAAAGACGTACATTCATGGGGTGTTTATCTAGAGACTTTTGCCTTTCGGATCTAAAATGTAAACTGGTGAACGATCGTAAATCTAAATCTTTGTAAACCTTGTATGGCATGATCTTGTATCTTGAGCTATGTAAATTATTATTTCGCATTCCCGTGTTTTCGCCGTTGTTGGGGTGTGATAATAAGGTGGTATTTTACAAGATGATAGTAATTTTTTTTATAAAATGAGGGTTTATTACCCGATAGTAAGATAATTTATTAATGATAGTAAGACAACTTATTAACGATAGTGGAAAGAGTTTATAAAGCGATTGTGGAATAATTTATAAGATGTAGTTCCTTTGACGATAGTAAGATAATGATTAGTAAAATACTTTATCATGTGGTAGTGAAATAGTTTATAATGTAGTTGTAAAAATATTTGAAAGGTTATAATACTTTAGGGAGTGGCTTGCATAAATAAATAGAGAGTTAAAGTAAAATTGACAAGGTTTTCACGACACATAAGTTTGATAGATAATTTAAATCATCCACGCGTACAACGAAATTCAAAAGAAAGTACAACATAAATTCCTATAGGAAATAGAGTCTAAGAAAGTTCCCGCTTAGGTTTCACTAGGTAATACGGGAAGATCTCTCCCTAAACATTAACATTATTTGCCATGACACTAGAGTCTCCATAAGTTTTTCCTTTCCATTGCTTGTGCACTTGGTTTTGGTTCTTCATTTCTGGACAACCATTCTTGCAATGTACTAGCCTTCCACACTCATAACAGGTAACTTTATCTTTCTGTTTTGCCACTAAGGGCCTCAGCTTCGCTCTCGAGACTAGGGTCCTACAATCTTTAGTTTGATGACCAACCCGCTTGTAATTGCCACATTTTTCCGTACATGGGCTGGTGTGGTGAAACTTGCACTTGTTACACAATGGTAGATTTCCAGCATAGCCCTTCTTGTTGCTTGATTTGACAGTGTGTGCTCTAATCACTGTATGTCCTTTGTTTTGGCTAGAACTTCCACCGTGGTCACCTTCTCATTTCCTCTTGTTGCTAGCATTCTCTGCTACTTTGTCTTTCTGTCGTTCGACCCGGTTCAATAAGTCATGAGCCACGCGAGTCTTTGCCTCGTAGATAGCAATAGTCTCGATAGCATTAGCCACTTGCTGGGATATAATCTGCTCGATTTCCGCAAAACTCATCCCTTGATTCGTAGTTGACATTGTTTCCTTAAGATCACAAGGAAAAATATATAATGAGATTTCATCCAAGGTAAAATCATGATACGTAATGAGCACAACGTATATGTAAAGTGAGACTACGACACGCAGCGATATAAGATAAAAACAACCATGGCATAAATAAATCAACGTCATAATATAGCATAATCATAACCAACAACGTAGGTTAATACTTAATACATCATTTTACATGAATAAAAGAGTAAATGTTTTTCATTAATGCTACCAACCGAGTACTACTCAATTTTAGTAGGATATAATTCAAGATCCTAAAAGCTAGCCTTTATGTCATCCCTAACTGAGTCAATATGCTTTGGTGGTGGTACTGCTGTTGGTGGTGGTGATGCTGATACAGATGATGGTAGTGATGGTGAGAGCGATCTGAATCCCTTATGAGATGAGGATGGTAAAAGTGATGGTGGTGGTGAAGATGATGATGTCAAGAGTGATGGTGGTGATGATAATGATGGTATCTCTGATGGAAGTAGTGGATGACAGGTTTATGGTGATGCAACTCTCCATCGATTCATAGCTACTCTGTAGGCTAGTGGCATCGAGATCTCCTTTCCCGGTCGATGAGAAAAGGTAGGGCTACTAGGTAGGGGTGGTATTCGCTATTTTATACATACCTTTTACCATGAAAAACGAACTCAAAAGACCAAAAACATAATAAAAATTGCAAATATATGCTTATTTTTGTGTTTGTGTATGTGCAGGTACGGATATTAAAGAAATGGACAAAAACAAAGGCAAAGCAGACAAAACCGAGCACGGGAATGGAATGAGCGCGAGAATACGAGTCCAACGGTACCCTCGGATATTATTGGGTCAACCCGACCCATTTTAAGAGGCGGAACCTAACAGCCCATGATAACTATGCCCATGATAAAGTTTAAGCCCCAATTAGCTAAAGCCCAAAGACAATTTGTTTATCAATCACTTGGAATTGACGCAAAGAAGATAAATAAAAAAAATGGACTCATTTGGAAAGTAATGAAGCTCACGTGAGCTTAAATAAATTCCTCAAATTGCACATGCTCCTCCACTCAAAATGAAAGGGACGAATAGGATGTTGACACGTGGAGATGCTATTTGTGAAATTTTGAGACTCAATTTGCATTACATATATGATTAAACGGACAGCACCAATGCGTATGAATGAAGCTGTTTAAAAAGGACACGTGGCCTCATTTCAACAGTCAATCTAACATGCAAAATATATGGATCCGTGTAACACTAAATACGAGCAAATGATTGGTTCATAATACTCCAATGATAAGGATGAATTTAAAACATTACCCCCTCAACTTGTCTATAAATTGAAGATGCTCCTCTCCTCATGGGGGCTGTTAGATTTGAGAGTAGGAATTAGTTTATTAAAAATTCTTTTTCTAGTTTTTGCTTTTAACTTTTTAAATAGCTTATTAGGATTATTGTTAGTGCTTATTTTCAGTTTATTGTTGCTTATTGTAAACAAGTTTATTGGCTTATTAAGAATGGTGTTTGTTTGCTTATTGTTTCGGCTTATTACTTGTTCTTTCATCTTTCTACTCGGCTTATTCGTCTAGATAAAGCTTAACGTATAATCACTATTTCCATAGCTCAATTTTCAGTTTCGTGTAAATTTCGCAATAGCTTATTTGTGTTCATCTTGGCTTATATAGTTGGCAAAGAATAACCGGTTTAGATTACATGGCTTTTAAGGTTGTGGATAAGTTTCTAAATGCTTGATCGTCTTTTAGTTTTAATTTATTTGAGCTTTTTCTCTTATCTAGTGTAAAGACTCATTTAGTTAGATCCAAGTTTAAGCGCTTAGTTTCTAAAGTTGTTTTCAAACCAGTTTTTTTTAGCTTGGGAATTCGTTTGCTTATTTGATGTCTTAAGAGCTTATTGAATCATAGTTTGAGTTTTAGATCTCGGCTTTTGGCAATTTAGAGTGAAGAGCTCTTTCGTTGATTTAATTTCAGCTTGTCATTTTATAAATTGTTTGGTAATCTTGACTATTGTAACATGGCTTGTTATGAATTTCAAATGATTGGAACTAAAATCTCATGTGTTATAATCATCTCTGGGCTTTCGTTTGGTTAAGTAGAATTTGGATTTTGGGGTTAGTTGGAATTTTGGGCCTATTATAGTTGAATATGTTAGGACTGCCTTTTGTTTATGATAAGTATAATATCATTTTAAATTTATTACTCGTAGGCCACAACGTTTGGATCTTAAGTTGCTATGTTGGTGTGGGCTTGTTAATTCATCTTAGCCTGGGCATAGTATTCGAGTATATAAGTTAACCGAATTACTTTGTATTATGAGATGATTAATAGTTTTGTTTGTTTGTGATTTTTGTGACCGGTCTACTCAAGAGGCGCGAAGCTAAGTTTATTTAAGCAATCAGACGAATTGATTATTTGTTTTAGCTAAATAAATCGGGTGGTTTACGTTTAATTGCGGGTCTCCAATTCAGTTCCATTTTCTAATCCTTTTTCAAAACTTAGAGTAGATTTATTTTTATCGTTTTATAGTATGTTTGCCTATTTGCTTTTTGCCATGCTTAGTGTAGATTTATTTTTGTCGTTAAATGCTATGTTTGTTAAATTGAATTTCGTTATGAGTAGTGAGTAATTTACTTTTGTTTGCTAAGTGATTAGTGATTTGGAATTTAAGTGCGGGTTTAAAAAGGTTCTAAAAAAATAATAGTCATTAGTATTTTCCAATTTACATTCAGTCATTTACTTTTAATGAAATTTTAATACTTGTCATTTATTTTTAAAAGCATTTTACTTTACTTATCATTTAATTTCTTGAAACTTGTTTTCTAAGGATTTTAATTCGTTAAACCTAAGCCCGCACTTGATGAACATTTCACGTCACTTAGCAAGCATATTTGTCATTTATATCTTTTAGATCAATTTTAGTATAATCTTGTAGTTTTAAATCTTAGAATTAATATTAGTTTAATTTTTAGTATAAAAATAGTTTAAAACCAAAACCAAAAATTTAAATGACAATCAAGCTCGATTTACAACTTGAACGTAGATTTCCATTCACCTCTCGTCGAGGAAACGACCCGGAAGGTTTTTGAAATTGCTTTGGTTAAAAGCGTTTATTTAGAACCCGACGGAAATACTATACTATACTATTATTGATATCTATATAGTGTGTTCGGAGAGCGATCAATTTTTGGCGCCGCTGCCGGGGAGAGGTGTAGCAATTTTTACGAGATTGTTTGTGTTCGAGCCTTGAAGAACCTTCCCTATGAAGTTATTTTCTTTATAAAAATATAAAAATACAAAAATATTTTTCATTTTCTTTTATTAGTATATAAAATCAAATAATAATAATAATAATAATAATAATAAATAAAAACATTGTCCATTAAAAGAAATAAAAATTACCAAGTTGGTAAAAGAACACCAACATATAATACTTTCAACTGAAGTATTATCCATTAATAAGTTCACGAACCAAAGTTTCAAAAACTTGCCTTTTGTGTCACTTGCGACGTACGGCTCACCTTTTAAAGTTAAACAAACTCCTTTGTGCGTTTTTCTTTTAAAGAGCTACCGTGAAGCTTGTTGATTAATTGGTTTAAATTATCTTATCTCATTTTGTCCTTTAATAAAATGAATTGTTTAAAAAACCTAAAAACCCAAAAATAATCTTCTTTTTTTGTTCTTATCCATTTAATTCTTTTCTTAACCCTCTAAATTGTTTAATTCTTATGACGTCACTCAATTATAGTTTGAATCCCCTTTTCACGATTAAAGAATGTTCGTCTTGTGGATCTTTGTATAACAAAGGATATTGTTGTACTCCCAATTCGTCTCAGCAACCCCTTCGTGATTGTCCCAAGTGTGGAAACCCAGTTGAAGGTCCAAATTGTCAAGGATGTGCTCTATGGCGAAAGAAATTAAAAGAAGTTTGGTTTACAATTTGTCATGAAAATGGAATTTACCAAGACCTTCTAAACACTTACGAGTCATCCGATGATGATACCAACGTTGTTAATGCTCCTCGAGAGCTATTCGTTGTCAAACAGGACCCCGGTGTAAATTCTTCACAAAGTCCTCCACTAATCGACCATCATTGTTGTTACAAATGTGGGGATTCGTTAAACGATATCTTTTGTCAACGATCTACTTGTAAGTCTTATGGGAAAGGTGCTCATTATGGTTACAATTGTCCACCGCAAATTCCGATTATCTCTAATCCGGAACCATGCTACAATCAAAACCTTAATGAGATCCTACAAAATTTGCAAAGTTTGCAACAATAATATCTTTTGGGTACGTGCCAACAATGTGATTGCAATGAATATGATGGAGTTTGTTTTTATTGTACTGTTGGAAATAGAACACCAATAAATTTTTCAACTCCGTACTCTTCTAACGATTCTCCAAGTTTTGCAAACCACCCTCCACAACCCCAATACGTACCATACTCTTGTTTGTTATGTGGGAACAATTCTCATTACGGCTACGATTGTCCACCTCAAGTCCCGTTTGTCTACAATCAGGACCCGTGTTTCAATCAAAACTTTGATTATTTTCAACAAACTTCACCGAGTTTTCCACAACAATATCCTTGTTGTGAAGATTTTGGGGGTCCTCATGAGACTTACCAATGTCAACCAATGAATGAAGACTATTATCCAAGAGCAAAAATTCCTTGCTATGACTCCTAATCTTTTTGGTTTTGACCATTTTAACTTCCCCGTAATATACCGTCAATCAACCCAATCTTCAATGGCTCAAAATGAATTCTAAATTCCTCAAAAATAAGATCATGGACCAAACGACATCCATATGTGATATGGTTGGTCAAATTATGCAAAAGAAGGAAGTAGAAAGGCGAATTGCGGAAGATCAAGCGGCTAAAGATCGATATTGGAAGATTCCCATTTGCTATGATGATGATGAGGACTATACCATTAAAATCACACCTGTTTTACTAACCGAGGGGAGCCCAGTTGACACTCGTCAAAAGGGAGGAATGAGCATCTTGACACTATTCCGGCAACGGAATTAGACAAAGTAATAAAGTCTAGTGTTGAGGAGCTTGTATATATATATATTATCATCGAATCAGTATTCCCAACATTATGTGTGATGTGCCTTTTTGTAACAATCCTACCCCTCTTGAAGCTTTTAAAGAACATTCTGAGACTATCATCGATTCCAACCATGATTATTCTTCGAGTGATGACGATTCTCCCTACGATGAGGATATCGAGTATGTCGATGCATCACCTACCGATGCTGAGATTGCCAGCTTAGAGGTGGTAGAGATTGTTATCCCGGAAGTTAGAGGGGTTGATACTGATATTCTTCTAACAATCAAAGACGATATCCTTCGTGAAAAATTGTTGAATGTCAATCTCCTTATTGCTAACATCGAAGTATTAAAAGATAATCCCACTCCATCTTCCGATGTTATGACCAAGTCTTCATCCACATCTCTTAACCTTTTCTTGGAGGAGACTAACACCTTTGATAATTCTTTACCTTTATCTGAAACTTTTTGCTTTAATCTGGAAGAGATTAGTAGTGGCAGTACCACTACTCGTTCTGATTTGTCTCTTCCGGATTATGAAGCCTTCTATCTTGATGACGATCATATTGAAGAGAAGAGTAGTAGCAGTACTACTACTCATGCAGATTTTTCTCAATATGATTCGTTCATCTTTGATCTTTCGATCGATTCGTTTCCTCCTGCCGATGGGAGTGATTTTTATCATGAGGAGTTTGTCGATGAACTCGCTCACATCATATCTCCACCGGAGTATGATTGTTTCTACTTTAAGAATGAGCCCGAGCTGGGCGATTTCACTATGGATGTGGTGGGGGATATTTTCCCAACAAGAGAACCAAGAGTTCATGCGCCTAATGTTTTGCCCACCCATCCCACCTTTAACCTGGATCTGGATTTCCTACTTTTTAGTGATTCTCTCTTCGCTTATATTGTATGGATCTTTCTTCTTTTTCTCATGTATCCCGTTACTCCACCATATCTTCTCTCATGTGGGAATGAAGATACCATTTTTGACTCCGGCATTCCCATTTATCATTCTTTTATGCCGGGTATATCTCATCGGAATGGAACTTTCATGAAAATTCAATATTTATCCAAACCACTTGAATGAAAGCCCGATTGAGATTTTCTTTTCCATTTGCTTCCCCATGGACAACTTAATTCGGGGTCGAGTCAAGCTCGTGACTCGGTTAACAAAAACAAGCATTTATATCTTCTTATCTATTTTCTAACAATTAATGTGAGGTAGCTCACCTTTTCCTTTCTCGTGTTTTGTGTTTTGTGTTTTGTGATTTTATGTCCAGGATACCCGGATTTTGAAGACTCTCGTGCTCATGGTTTTGTCCATTCATTCGAGCTTCATATCCCCAGCTTCATTTAGGGAATCCAATATCCTAATCTTATCATCTAACGTTTATCTTTAGCATACTTAATAAATGGCTTTAGATTTGCATAGAGAACCCTTAATACTTGAATTATGCCTTGAAATTAGTATGGGGGTGACAATCTCACATTGAGGACAATGTGTAGTTTTAGTATGGGGGGAATCTAGCGATTTGATTGTGCCTGCAGCCGTTGTTTTCACGCAATCCCGTTTTTACTATAAAAATTTTCAAAAAAATGAAAAGTTTTAAAATTTTCAAAAATAAAATAAGTGTTTTGTCACAATCTTGACTTTCCTACTGGGTAGAATAAGAATAAATTTTGACTCGATCGAGCGTGTTGAGCTCTAACTTGTTTCTTAACTTTTAGGCTAAGTGTTCGCAAGAATTTGCGAAGAATGAAAAATGATAGAGTTAATTATGAGTAGGGTGTGTTGGGAATTATACATTCCAGTATAATTGATTTGATGAGACAAAGTAAATACAAGAATGAAACAAGAATCAAACAAGAAGGAAA